>CAJQZJ010000637.1:36008-55785 GCA_907164525.1 Lophiomys imhausi | reverse complement strand
CCCCCATCCTCTTCCCTTTTTTTTTTTTTTTTAGTTTAAGGTATTTCTTTTTTCCCCCCAAGAGCTCTCCCTTTCAGTCCAAAAAATGGATCTTTTTCTTATAACTATAAATACAATACAAAACAACAGAAATAAATAGGCCACAATTACAAGAATTATATGGCTTAGCATACATTCCCAATGTCCAGTCCATATATATTTGGCACCTGACTTTAACATTCTACTATTTAACCATCTCCATGAGTTTAAAGTTCTATATCTAACTCAGCTTTCATACTAACTTGCCTCATAATTTTAAAAATATCTTCTTAGATCCAGAACACCCTCTTGATCATTGTATATTAATGCAAAATTAAGATTGTATAGGGCTACATCGGTATTGATCTTTGTATATTGATACAAAATTAAGATTATATTTGGCCACAATGGTATTGACCCTTGTATATTGATGTAAAATTAAGATTGTATTGGACTACATCGGTATTGATCTTTGTATATTGATACAAAATTAAGATTATATTTGGCCACATTGGTATTGATCTTTGTATATTGATACAAAATTAAGGGTAACGCTTCTTAAAGCTATTGTTCCTAGTAATACTTAAAAATGAAATGTCAAGTTTTGACCTCTCGCTACCAACCGACATAAACTGTTTAGGATAATTAAGAAACAGAAACTAATAGTCATGAAAACGTGTCATTTTGTTAGTTACTATGACAGTCTATCACAGTTATTTTCTAAGCTACTCAGAAATCAAGTTGCTAAGAGACAAGCAATATTTGCGTATCTAAATATAAGAGATAGATAGGGCATCTTCAAAAACCTCAAGAGATCTGCAGAATATGGCATTCAAAGATGTTTTCTTAACTTAAGATTTTTTGATATCGAGACATGTCAGCTCCTGAAAGCACCCCCTATTCTACTCCAAGTAGAAGATGAGCATCGTAGAATCTCCAGTGGGAGATGATTGAATTGGTGGTAAGCCTTTCTCTTGGCAAGAAAAACCCCTTCTTTCGTCAATTTTATTTGTAAGTAGAGAATATATATCTGCCTGGGAGATTTATTGAAATACACCACCTCTGCACAGCCAGCATATCTGTGTATGTTCTTGACATAGGCCACTGCTTAACCTTCTTTTTTTTTTAGGTTTGAGGTATTTTATTTTTTTTTAATTTATTTTTGTTTCTTCAAGTTACATCTCAATCACAATCCCCTCCCTACTACCCCCTCCAATCCCATCCTCCCACCCTCTTCCCCCTCAAACTCCCATCCTCTTCCCTTTTTTTTAAGTTTAAGGTATATCTCCCCCCCTCAAAGAGCTCCCCCTTTCAGTCCAACAAATGGTCTTTCTCTTATAACAATAAATACAATACAAAACAACAGAAATAAATAGGCCACAATTATGAGAGTTCTATGGCTTAGCACACATACCCAACTTCCAGTCCACGTGTATTTGGCCCCTGACTTTAAGGTGATAGTGACCATCCAAGCCTAACAGAGGTGCTGGGAAGCTCATGGGAATAAAACACATGTAGGTGTTAAGAGAAAATTATTATTCATAACATTCTATTTCCAAGTCTAAATGTGCATATATTTAAATACCTAATATAATGAGTTAATGTGAAGGTCATTGACATGGCACTTTGCATCATTTTCTCTAATTTGTCACAAAAGATATCTATAAGCTACTAATTTCTCCTTCTTGAAGCCAGGACACGTTTTAACTTCCATCCTAATAGCACATTTATTCTTTCCACCATCCCCTCTCCACTGTAAATGACCTTTATATAATTTAGTATTTTAAGGTCTCAAGGAGGAATCTCATGATCTATGACTTTCTATTGTCACATATATGTGTTTTTTTCTAGAGAACTTTTGTTGTTTGTTTTATGTAACACCATTTAATTCTATTCATAGAATTTCATATTTATGTCTGTATAAAGGCATAGGCTATATAACAATTTAAATATTTTCTGAGTCTATAAATGCTTCAATAAATGTTTAGAGAAAAAAGTAGAGTAGTAAAATCTCTGTATCTTTAACCCTATTAGCTTGATTGCACCTGATAAACAATAAAATCATAGTGATAAGTCTAAACTACAGATGCTGATTATCTGGCAACAGCAGAAATTCTGAATATAACAAGGGGATAGAACACATGGGAATACAGCTGAGAGATGACTTAGGGATACCAGGAGAGGCCTGAGTTCAGCTGGGCTACTGACTTGGGAACACTAGTGCACAGGCAGGTAGAGTTGAGTAATGACTTGGGGCATCAAAGCATATTGGGAGTGCAGCTGGATCAGTGACTGAGAGACATGAATCTTACCTTTCTCTATTTTATTGTGCTCTGAGAATCCACAGAGCACTTATTTATTTTTCATGTGGGGTCCTTATCTAAAGGGATTTCTTATGTCCCCTCTAAATTTTATTCTGAGTTATATATATATATATATATATATATATATATATATATATATATTCCTCAGTTTTTCCAGCCATTCAGATAGGGAGAAATGAACATAAAGTGTTCATCATTATGAGTGATTTAACAGTGACTGTATAGCACTAGTCTCCTTCATAGCCTGTGTATTAAACATTTGCTTTCACATATGAAATACATAGTGACTATTTTTATATCCACTATAAAAGTCAGACAATAATATTTCTTGAGGGAAAAACATTGCAAATAATTTTAATATCTATTGTCCTGGCAGAAGGTTCTTTTGAACTGTGAAAGACAGCACTTGTATACAGGAAGAGTGTAGCAATTGTGGACTGACTTGATTTCATTAACCAAATTAGTTTCAATAGAGCAGCCTGAATTTTTATCCAATTTTTACTCCAAGATTCCTGTGTCTACCCATGCAACTAAATGTAAATTATAGTGTAAAATGTGAATGAATCACTCATTCATCTAAATTACCTGTATACTTTATATAAATTACTCTTCTGGGTTTCCTCCATTGTGATTATTTTCATCTCAAAACACAAATTGATTCCATTTCACCCAGGGCGTTTGGTGAGGCTTTTAAGTTGCAAAATGCCTTGGTTTTGAATCTCACTTTCAAAGCATTTCACAAATTACATATATTTATGGAAACAAACTACTATTTTTCCACATTCACATAGCTTCCTAACTGAGTTATTGAGACAAAACAAATCAGCAATACTTCCCTTAATATTCAGTTCTTCAAGCAATTTTATTTAAGGCAGATTCAGGAAAAATTATTTTTATGGAGTAAGGATTTTATGGCCACAGATATTGTGAAACTAACAACAGAAAAATAATCTATGCCGGCACTGTCGGTGTTATACTAAGCTTGCACACCAACTATGCTAGACTACCTCTAAAAAACTATGACCTGAGTCCATCCACTGTGCTGATGCTTCAGAGATGGGGCCAGGCACTATCTATGACAACAGGATTCACTAATCAAAAAAAGAGCACCTCTCTCTTCACTTTCCCTGCCCCTGGCCTTCTCAGCCCTCATCCTTTAAGCCAGCTGCCTGGTGATCAGTTCTGTTGAATGACTGACATTTCTTTGTATTTTATTCTAGGTTTTCAGTTAGTAACAGGGTACTAAGTATCATTACACCAATTTCAATCAAAGTGTTTTTTAACAAAATTATCTCCAATTCTTCTCACTCTATATCCTGACACCCTGACCCTACTTGTACCACACAGTCCAGTTCATTTTGATCTTTCATATTCACTTTATCTTCTCTACCCTTCCTTGGAATATCTTTGTGCCCTCTTTTGGTCTTTGTTCTAGTATTTTAACCTTTCTTTACCCACAGTTAGACACACACACACACTCACACACACACATACACAAATGCACACAGAGGTTATCTGCACATGAGAGAAAGAGAGTCATTTTTGTCTTTCTAGGCTTAAGGTACCTTACTCTACATTATTTTTTTTCCTAATCCATCAATTTTTTGACAATTTCACAATTTTATTTTTCCTTTCAGTTTAATAAAACTCCATTGTGCACTTGTGCTACATTTTTATTATCCATAGCTTGAGTCTAGTTCTATCCTCTTATTGTTGTCAATAGAGCAGCAATAAACATGGATGTACAAGACTCTCTGCCCTAAGATATGGAGTTTTTTGGGTGCATGTCTGGGTTATATGGTGCTTCTGCTTTAAACTCTTTAAAGAACTTCCTCAGTGATTTCTACAACAGCAGTGCTAGTTCACAGACCCATCAACACTTAATAATATCTCCCTTTTCCCTTAAAATCCTGAACATTTACTGTCACAATCCTTATTGATAGTCATTTTGATCAGAATGAGATGATTCAAGTCATCTCAGTTTGCATTTTCCTGATGATTAGAGGCATTTAGTGCTGTTGGAAGAAGATGTATGCCATTTGTGAGTCTTCTTTTCAGAAGCCCATTGACTGATTGGCAGTTTCATTTCCTTAGTTCTAAATTTTACAATTATTTATAAATTCTGGATATTAGACTCCATTTGAAGTGTCATTGGTAAAGATTTTCCCATTGGGAAGACTGTTTCCCCTGCTCCTTTGCTGTGCAGAACCTTTTAAATTGTATGTAGCTCCATTTGTTGATTCTTCAGGCTACCTTCTATGCTATAGTTTTTATTTTCAGAAAGTTCTTGTCGATACCTATATCAAGAACAGTATTTCCTCTTCTCTTGTAGCAGTTTCATTTTCTAAATTGAGGTCTTAAATATGCTTTGAATTGATTTTTGTGCAGTATGAAAGACACATATATAATTTCATTTTCTTGCAGGTAGGTTTTCCAACACTATTTGTTTTTTTTTAATACTTTATTTTTTTTCTTCAAGTTACATCTCAGTCTCAAACCCCTCCCTATTCCCCCTTCCTATCCCGTCCTTCCACCCTCTTACCCCCAGAAGTTTCCCCTTTCAGTCCAACAGATGGTCCAACAGGAACCAACACTATTTGTTGAAAGGACTGTCTTTTTTTACAATATACATTTTTGTCAAGTGTTAGGTGGCCATAGGGTTTTGAGTTTTTTGTCTTATTCTTGTGTCCTTTGTTCTGTTCTAGTTGTACCAACTAGTTTTATGTAAACTTTACATAAGCTAGAATCATCAGAGAGATGGGAGTTTCAATTTAGAAAATGCCTTCATCAAATCAGGTTGTAAGCATGTCTGTAGGGCATATTCTTAATTAATGATTGATGTGTGGAGGGCCTACCCCATTTTAGATGGTGCCATCCCTTAGATAGTAATTCTGCATTCTATAAGAATTCAGGCTGGGGGCTGGAGAGATGGTCCAGCGGTTAAGCGCACTGTCTGTTCTTTCAAAGGACCTGGGTTCAAATCCCAGACCCATATGGCAGTTCACAGCTGTCTGTAATGGCTGTGAGTGGTACTACACACCTTTAATCACAGCACTCGGGCTGAGGCAGGTGGATCTCTGTGAGTTCAAGGCCAATCTAGTCTACAAAGTGAGTCCAGGACATCCAAGGATACACAGAGAAACACTGTCCTGAAAAAAAAAATTAACAAACAAAACATAATTCAAGCTGAGCAAGCCATGAGGAGAAAGCCAGTATGCAGCACTCCTCTGTGGTCTCTGTGTCAGTTCCTGCCTCCAAGTTCTTTCCCTGCTTGAGTTCCTGTTCTCATTACTTTTGATGAACTGTTATGTGGAACCCTGAGTGAAATATATCCTTTCCTCTACATGTTGCTTTTGATCATGGCATTTAATCACAAAAATAGTGACCCTAACTCAGACAGTTCCATTTTCCACCTGTCTCTTTTTGTCCCAGGTTCAGGCAGCAGTTGTCACTCTGACTCTACAGGATAATTTCAGATAAGGTATTCTGAAAGAATACCTCCAGCTGTGTTCTCTCCTTAGAATGGTGTTGGTTGTGTTCTCTTATGGTTTTTATGACTTCTTTAATTTTTTCTAGTTATTTGAAGAAAGAAATCAAAATTTTAATGTAAATTGCTTTAAATATATAGACTAGTTTTGGGAATATAGTCATCTTCACATAAAACCCTGCCAGTCCAGGATCACAGAAGATCTTTCCATCCTGTTGGTTTTTTTTTTATTATTGTGATCATGATATTAGACCTTAGGTATAAACAATAAAAAGGCTATGATTTAATAACAATGTATTTGTGCATATGTGTCAAAGTAACAAAGATTCAACTATTTTGGTTGGATTTCTGTCAACTGTAACAAGCTAGAATCATCTGGAAAGAAGAAAATGGATTAAAAAAATGCCTCTATCATGTAGCCTATAGACAAGTCTGTTGAACATTTTATTGATTAATGATTGATATGGGAGGGCCCAGCCTACTGTCAGCAGTAGGTCGTCCTGGGTCACATATGAATGTAGACTGATAAAGCCATGAAGAACAAACCAGTAAACTATGTTCTTTTGTGGTTTGTGCTACAGTTTCTGCCTCTAGCTTTTCTGCCTTGAACTACTGCCCTGACTTCCCTTCATTCCAGGACTTTTATCATAAAGGCATGTTGGTCTTTACCATATATTTTTTCCACTTAATCAGAATGATCTTAGGTTCTCTGTCCTTACACTTATTTTATGTTGTGTTACTTTTGTGTTGTAGAATCAATTTTACATTTTCATGATTAAGCCAACTGGTCATGATAGGACTTTCTTATGTTTTTTCCTAGATTTGAATTGAAAGTATTTTGTTGAGAATTTTTGCATCTATGTTCATTGAGGAAATTGATCTGCAGTTTTCCTTTCTGATGTTCTGTGTCTTTTCCTGCTTTTGGTAGTAGAATAGAACTGGTTTTATGGAATGAGTGTGGTAATATATCTTCACTTTCCATTTATGGAACAAGTAGAGAAGTGTTTACATGATATTTTCCTTGAAAATCTAAAAGTAATAGAAAAAAGAAGCAAGCTATCAATTTAAAAAAGGAGTGCAAGGGGAAACAGTGGGGAAGAAAATGGGCAATAATTTTATGTGCTTACATTTTAATTTTAAAAATTAATAAACATAAAAATCCAATTTAAAATTTATGGAATTCCAAAACTAATATATGACAGACAACTATTGCCTGGACAGTCCTCAATTTCTCTCTAGAACATTGGAGCATCTGTCTTCAGCCTTTTGGCCCAGTGTCTCTGACAGAAATTTGTTGTAATGCAGGAATTATGAAGGACATGCCCACCGTGTCTAGGCAGAGCTAGGCGGTCTATTTACCTGCTTCCAAGTTTTGTCCTTTTCACACAATACTCTACTGCTTGCACTGCACTTCCTATTTATTCAGATATATTTATCCTTCTCAGATATCTGATGTGGTTGAAGACTAGAGTCTCACAGTTAAGTTTTAAGTTGTTTAAGTTTAAGGAATTGAAAGGATGCTCTAGGTCTAAGATGTTTTTAAGTTGGTAATGCAAGTTGGGATAGAAATTGGGTTGGGTATAGAACTTTAAACTCATTGAAATACATAGATAATAGAATATTATTTAGTTGCCAAATATTATGGACTGGATATTGGGAATATATGTTATATCTTATAATTTTTATAATTATTGCCTAATTGTTATTATTGTTTTATATTGTACTTATTGTAATAAGAAAGAGTTTTTATTGGACTAAATGGGGAGTTGTTGGGGGGAAAAAGATACACCTTCAATAAAAGAAATTATGGAATTCAACTCGAAATTCATCCAACACTGGGCTTTCTTTTTGTGGAGACTTTGACTGCAGTTTCAAATGCATTGCTTATAACCATTCTTAAGTTATTCCCATTGTCTGTACTTAATATAGATAGAACTGACGTATTTAGTACTTCATGCATTTCTTCGAGTATTTCTAGTTTTTGGAATATAAGTTTCCAAAGCACGAACTAGGTTGTTTTCTGGAGTTCACTAACAGCTCCTTTTCCCCTCTACTTTTGATAATGTGAGTCTTCTCTGTTCATTTTGCTGGTTTGACTGTTTGTGACTGTTATTAGCTTTTTGAAGACTCAGCATTCTGAGTGATTTGTGTAGTGTTCTTTTAAGTTCTATTTCATTGACTTATTTGTATCCTTTATTATTATTTTGGTATATAATTGGTTTGAGATTGGCTTCTTGTGTGTTTATATAGACAGGTGTGAATTGTCTTAGGGTTTTATAGCTGTGAAGAGACACCATGACAAAGGCAATTTTTATAAAGGAAAACATTTAATTGGGGTTGACTTACAGTTTCAGAGGTTAATTACATTATCATCATGGTTGGAAGCATCACAGTGTGCAAGCAGACATGGTGCTGGAAGAGCTGAGAGTTCTGCATCTTGATCAGCAGGCATCAAATGAGACTGTTTCCCACTGGCGGCCAGAAGGAGATTATCTTCACCGCTGGACAGAGCCTGAGCATAGAAGACCTCAATGTCCACCTACACAGTGACACACTTCCTCCAATAAGGCCACACCTCCTGATAGTGCCACTTCCTATGGCCAAGCATTCAAACACATGTATGTACGTGGGCCAAACCTATTCAAACCACCACATGATAGTGCTACAGTATTGAACAACGATGTGGATATTTCTTTAATATACTCACTTGATGTTCTTTAAATAAATACTCAAAAATAGGACCATATTTTTCTGTAAACATCCACACTTGTCTTTAAGGTGTATACTAACCAACACTCTCAGCACAGTGTATAAGAGTTCTCCTTCTTACCAAGAATGATTTTTTTCTATTCTTTGTTTTCTTTTTGTTTGTTTGTCTTCATACTAGCCATTTTTAGTTAGATGAGATAGTGCTCTCCTGTGGTTTGAATTTGTAGATACTTTGTGGTTATTGAAGTTGCTCATTTTGTTATGTATTTTTCAGTCATCTCTCTTATGGAAAGATTTTTTTGTTGTTGTTTATATCATGGTTATTTGACCATTCTTCAAGGGGACTAGTTATTGGGATGATATTGAGTTGTTCAAAGTATTTCTTCATAAACTCTGACTTTCTCTTGTTAGGTAACTCTATTGTAGTATTTTCTTCCATTCTTTATACTGCCTGTGTGTGTTTGTATATGTGTGCATGTTTTTGTATATGTCTTGTGTGGTATTTAGAAGGAACACAATACAGCAAAACTTCTGAGACACATTAAAACCAACCTTAAGAGGGAAATTTGTAATGCTTAGCTCTTATATTTAAAAAAGAATCAGAAAGAACACAAATAAATGGCCTGGTGATAGAACTCAAAAATATTTGAGAAAATAAGAACAAACCAAACCCAAATATTTTTGTACAGTGCAAAACAATAATAAAATACACATCAGAAATTAATGAAATAGAATCAAAGAAACCAATACAAAGAAAAAAGGAATTTGTTTAAGAGCTGATTTTTTTTCAGGGGGAAGATACACAAAATCTACATGCCCTTGGCCAGCTCATGAAAAGAAAATAAGAGATGAACCAAGAGTAACAGAACTACAATTAATCAGCGGAATATTATAATAGACACCAAATAAACTTAATAATGTTAATTTTTTGACTTTTTATTTTTACTGTTTTTTTTTAATTTTGTGTATTTCACATCATGCACCCTGTTCCTACTCCTCTCCTATCTCCCCTCAGACCCAATCTCCACCTTTACAGCCTTCCCTAACATAAAAAAAAAAAAAAATCTCATTATGGAAGGTGTAGTGTATCTCAGTGTGTCCTACAATATTCTCTTTTGTCCACGTGTTCTTTTTTCTTGCAAGTATTCATTACAATGACTCCTTAGTCTGGTATGAGGCCTCTGGCATCTGCTACTTTGTCAATACTGGAACTTCAAAGTGACTCTTCTCAGATATGCTGTTATTGTGCTGTGTTATGGAGATCCTGTAGTTTGGGTCTGTGGAACTGGCCTCTTCATGCACTCTAGCAGTTCATCCTTGATGTGGGCCAACTCAAAGTTCTGGTTCTGGACCTTCAACCCGCACTTGCAGGCTCTGCTTTCCTGAGTGCAATAGCACTAGCTTTCATGACCCCATCAGGGCCAAGACTCCAACCTGCTACCTGTGGTGAGGGCAAGAGTGTAAGTGGATCTCTCACTGGCCAACACCACAAAGCAGACAAAAGGTAGGGTTGGCTCTCCTACACTCATTCCCTTAGGGCCTGTTCATGCACCGTTCCCACATCCAGGGCCAGTGATGGTGTGCAGCCCAAGTAAGATGCAGGGTCTGTTCACCCCAGTGATCCAGCATGTGAGGGACAGGGACAACTCACCTGTGTTTGTGACCTCATCAGACATAGACCTCCTGTGGAACACTGGAGGTGAGGACCAAAGTGAGGGGATCTCTCCCTTGCCAACTCCACCACAAAGCAGACAAAAGGCAGGGATGAATCTCACACACTCACACCTTCGGGGCTGCCTCATCCACAACCTCCTTATCCAGGGCCTGACAGGGCTACCCTAATCTCTTGCTTGCTTCCTGTCCTGGGAGCCTATTTGGTGCTTGCTTAGTGTTGGACTGGTGGTTAACACAGGCTAACTCCTCTTCCGGGGGCACCATGGCACTGAAGTGGTGTTTGTATCTGGCTTGCATTCCTTTCCCCCTCGAGAATGCTAGGCTACTATTAATTCAGATGGTCATAGGTCAGAACACTGAATGTAACATAGCCTCTCTCCTCTCTTCCACCTACTGATACATATGTGACACAGAAGACACATCTGCAATGCCTCTGGGGCAAAAAAATAAATATTAATATTAAAATGGAAATTTTCTTTCTAATTATCTCATTTAAACTGATATATTTATCTCATTTCTTTGTAGTCTTAACTAAACAAAACAGACTTTGAAAAGAAAATACTACTTGTGTCAAATTGTTGATAGCATATTTATCTGTTACTCAATTAAGTCACATTTCTACATGCAAATACCATTTCTTAAAAATATACAAATACTTCCATGGAAGAAATAAGACCTGTTTATCTTGAAAAGAAGAGAGCCAATTATTTCTTACATATAAGAACATTCTGTGTGCATTTAGTACTCATGAAAAAAGTTTCTATGTTTGCTAATTATTTTATATTCTTGTTTTAGACATTGAAAATGTCTTTTTGTTACCATTTGACACATTTTAGAAATAGAATGTTGTTCTAAGGGTAACTTGTTTTCAAGGCATCTTTAAAATGTTAAAAACCACTTTTTAAATTTAGTATTTAAAAAATATGTAGCTCTAGCCAGGCATGACTACATGATTTTAGTCCGAGAGTCTGGGAGGCAGAGGTAGGTGAGTATTAGTTTGAAGCCAACCTTGTTTACATAGCAAGTTCCAGGTCTGCCAAGGCTACATAGTAAGAATCTGTCTCAAAACAAACAAACAAACAAACAAAATATTTAAATTTATCTCAAATTTAATAAGAAAAGTATGGGGTAATTATATTGTGAAAGCATACAAACTGTTTAGATTTAAATCAATTTTATCTATCTATCTATCTATCTGTCTGTCTGTCTGTCTGTCTGTCTATCTATCTATCTATGTATCTCTGTATTTTTGTTTGTGTACATGTGTAGCAAACAATTTTTATGGCCATGATATTGCACATGTCAATAAGTGATGATAGAAAGAGACAGAGAAGAGGCCTTAACATAAAGCATCACCAGGTCGTGCACATTAATGAAAGTACACAAAGTGCTTGCTTCAGCACTAGCTCTAGTACACATGTCTACTGATCATGCATCTGGTAGTTTTCAGTGAGTTTATATGACACAGAAATATTACAGACTACATGAATTTGCTACAGTGAAACTACCATATACTGTATGAATATCCAGATAAGGAAACAAATAGGGAGTGTATAAGTATGTGTATATAGGGGTAAGATAGGAGGAAATTGATTTCTTGCTTAAATGAATTAATTTCTAAAAATATGGAGGTCAAAATCTGTAATAATTGATATGGTCATCAGGCAAAGAATTAAGGAAGACCTACTCATACAGGGCAAGTCATGACGCCCTCCAGAGTCAGAGCTTCCTGACGTTCAGAGGAAGTCTGTTTGGGGCACTCCACTAATCAATGTAATTGGCTGAGGTCAATTGAAACTACTGAGATCTATTTGCTTCAAAAGTCCATTGATTTAAATGTCAATCCCTTCTTCAAATACCCTCACAGAAATATCTCTAGAGTAACATCATCCAGCCTTCCTGGTACAATGACCTAACCAGACTGACCTACCCACACTGGCACATGTGTAACTATCACAATCATGACCCTTATTCCATTTTAACAAGAACAAAACAGAATGATAGACACAAGGAAAGTCATAATATCTATTGTTTGAGTCTTGATAACAACACTATTTTCTGTAAAGCATAAATTTTTTGTTGCCTATAATCTCCATACTATCTGAAAAGGTGGAAAACTGCATAAGAACCTTCCACTGTCTTTTTTCACAATCTCCTTTACCTCAGAAGTGTGGAAGCTATCATGAGAATTCTTGTTACCAAGTATGTCAGTCCTGTGTAAGCATTTAGGGAATACCCATGTGCAGTTTCCAGGCAAACAACAGCAAGAAGTTATTTCTACATCATAAAATCCTCCTGCTGTAGATTTAGAACAATTTTTTATACATCCCTTGCTACCCATAAACCTTCATTCCAGTGAAAGAGTGTTGAAAGTATTTTAAGTGACTCATTTTCAGTGTTAGAGCCTATTCATGAAAGTCTTTATTTTATTTTAAGTATGGTTCTTTCCCGGTTGGATAACTAAACTGGCAAAATGATGGTGGGATTCTCTCTGGAAGAAGAAATACACACAGATACTTTCACAAACATACACATTTATGTACGCATTACTATTGCAGAATTCTTTTTCAATAAGAACCTACCGACCACCTATACATTGGACTATGGAATCTGTCTGCTAACTTACTTGTGGGAAATGAGAAATAGATTTTGTTTTAATGAATGAGGTCAGTTTTATATTTATTATCTATCATTTCCCAATTTTCATGTTAAATGATATATAAGTGTTTCAGTAGAAGCATCACAATTACCCAGTCTTTGTCAAAAGTGTTTGTGGATTATATCATTATAGCAGCCACTATCTTGTCACTGTGTAGCTCCATGTCATGCATCTACCTTGTTTTGGTAATTAGATGCAATACTTAGGCTCTTGACATCCTTGAGTGTCATTGACTTTGGTAAGTTATAAGTCACCATTGAGCTCTCATATGTTGCCATATCTTCTTTACCAACGTACCTCCACTATATTGGAAGATGAGGTTATCTGGGCTCTTCTAGGGACATAGCTTTCAAATGGTGACTTCTCCAAGCATGTAAAGATAATCTAATTCTAAATTCCTACATATGGTAACCTCTACTTTTCAACTTTTTTTTTCTAAATGACATTGCAACATGTCTACTTGACTTCAATCTCATTGGTTGAAATCTTTGAAAATGCTTAGAAATAATTAGAATTTTGCCCAAAATAGAAAGAATGAACAATTCATAAATATTCTCCAATGGAAAACATCACAAAGTAAAGATGCGTAGCTGTAAGGGAGGAGAAAATTTAGCATCAGAAAAACATTGATTCCATCTCTTCTCAGATTTTGACCTCCAGTTTGGTCACCTGCTCTGTTCTTACAGCTGTTTCTTGTAAACAACTTGGTACCCTAAACCTCAAATGGACAGCTGGCCTTTGCAAAAGTTAGTGTTGTTTGTTTCATAGTAACAGCCCTTTGTTTAGACAACTCAACTGAGTGTGTTAATTTCATTGACAATGTGGTTTTTAAATTTATGAGTACCACATCCTACTCTGTAAGTATTCTCTGATTGTGGTAAATAACTGTTAATTCCTTTTTCCCATTGTATTTACTGTCATAACTACTTCCCTGTGTTCCAGATGTGTTATTCAGATAAAAAATGAGTGAGTAGAAGATATACTTCAGAGAAGGGTGTGAGCAAAACAGAATGTACATCCCAATGGGATACTCTAACCAAAGGACGAGAGATAGTTTAAAGAGTTTACTTTGAGTGAGGAGTCATGCAGAACTTCTGTGCCCTGCATAAGTAACTGAAAAGCAGCTGCTTTGAAGGGCATAGCCTCACCCTTCTGACTATGGGAACGCTGGGCAGGGTCTTAGACAACCGGTCTATGCACACAAAATGAGCAGCTAAAAACTCATTTGAGAATTAACTGCAAACAGTTTTACTATTCTACATGATGTAAAATTTTTCTTTTCTCCCCATCTCTCCTTTATTCTCTTTTCTTAAAAATATTTCTCTTAATTTTTAAAATTATAATATAATTATATAAAAATTATAATATAATTAAACCATTTCCCTTTCTCTTTCATCCCTCCAAACCTTCTATATGCCACATCTCCTTGCTCTCTTTCAAATTCATGGCTTCTTTCTTTATTAATTTTGGTTGCATACATTTATTTATTCACATGTATATGCCTAAATAAAAACCTTCTCAGTCTACACAATGTTATTTGCATGATTTGAGTGCTGATCACTTGGTTTGGATAACCAACTGGTGTACTCTTCCTCGGGGAAGATTATTTCTTCCTTCTCTCAATATTCATTGGTTGTCTGTAGTTCTCTATATAGGGTTGAGGCTCCCTGGGTGTTCTTTTCCATTTGTGCCCTTCCAAACCAACTTAAAATCAACACAAAAAGAGAATGAAATTTTTCTAGTAGAATATGTTTAATAAAAAACCAGTCCATGCTCACTCTGCTTCTCTCTGCCTTTCTATGTGCAGGTAGACAGAACTGCTCCCAAGCCCATGTCACAAAATTAACCATTAGTTATATTATCTGTGTATCTTAATGGCCTGAGGCAAATTGTTTATTTTGTTACTTGAAATACAGGAAGAAAGGGAGAAATAAAAAGAGAGATACCTTGGAAGATTAAATAGATACCCCAAAAAAGCTAATTTCCCGGACTTCAGTTTTTGGAACAACAAATAAGATTAAAATCTAACTGGACTTTTCATACCCACATGCCTCAGTAGGTCTGGCATCTGGCATCTCTAGAAAATATGCTAAATTCACTGGGAAAGATTTTGGTTTCCTAAAGTTACTATTATTTCTCTAGTTCATGAAATCAAGAACACTGCACTGTATTGAATAAGCTTTTCTTCCTGTAAGAATATTTGAAAAGGAGAAAGTGTTGACTCTTTTGCCATTCAAGTCATGTTTTATAAAAACATTATTTCTTTTGTGATGCTTTTGGGCTCTTGGACTAAATAGCTCATTTTGTTTTTTAGACTTCACAAGCAGTAGAACTCCATTCATAGTTTTCAAAACAGGGATATTAATATATAGTCATTATTCATTCTGTCATTTGCATTATAAAATGGTAATGAGTCAGCACATATTCATAGTTGTGCCTCCCATCTCGTTTTGCTTCAGTTAAAGCACATTTCATCTGCAGCGGAACTCCGTTGAGTCGACTTTAATTTTGTTGCAAAATATCTCTTGATGATATTCCAGAAACAGGTTGAGGAAAAACATTTGTGACTGAAGAATTTAGATGACTATTACTACTTTGCTGGGTTTTGTTATTTGTGGATCCCTCTAGTCTTTCTATTTTCAAACTTGGATCACAGAAGCTAGCTGATTGAGAGCTAAGTAACCTTTTAAGCAGAGCATTTTCCTGTAGCATCTTTGATAAGGAGATTTATTTTGTAATTAATTCAGCACAATTCAATGGCTGACATTGTACTCGCCACTCACTAAGCAAGGAGAGTTTAGTCATGCACATGAATTCCTTACATTAAATATGGTTAGTTGTCCAAAAATCCATCCTATCTATTTAATCAATAAGTATATTGCTGAATACCAGGTGTATGCTAATTTGTCAGTTATTTACCATAATGTGTAAATACCTATATTTCAGCCGGGCGGTGGTGCGCACGCCTTTAATCCCAGCACTTGGGAGGCAGAGGCAGGCAGATCTCTGTGAGTTCGAGGCCAGCCTGGTCTACAAAGCGAGTCCAGGACAGCCAGAGCTGTTATACAGATAAACCCTGTCTCAAAAAACCAAAAAAAAAAATATCTATATTTCAGCAGCTCACAGACTGCTGAATATGGGAATATAATTACATCAACATGTGAGTAAGGAGGAAGTTCACTTCTTCAAGTGGTGCCCAGCATCAGTAGGGAAGTGTGCAGTGGGTAAGGTAAGGATTTGAGAAGCTTCACAAGCTCCAGTGCTTTGTAGTTCTGTTAACTGTATATTTATCTACCGTGTTATTTCTTGAATTGTTTTCAACTGTGTTTTCTCAATTTCCATACATACTTAATTGTATTTGTGTGTGTGTGTGTGTGTGTGTGTGTGTGTGTGTGTGTGTGTGTGAAAGCACACATGCACATGTTTCTCTTTTTTAGTTAGTTCTTATTGTGTCTTCATTACAGTTAGTGTACATAGTTTGTAGGGTTCCACTTTTGGAAATTTTTGGAGAGCTACTCTTTGACAGAAATAATTAATTGATATTATTAATTAATCAATTTCTATTAATTGATATTCTCCTTCTTATGAGACTGGCACACTCTGTTCTAGAATTTCTGTTCTTGCAGATCTTCTTGATACTCCACAATCCAGTTTTCCCCTACCCTTAAACATTATCTTACTGGAACATGTCAGATCAGCATGTTCTTTTCCATTGTGAATATCACATGCCATGCAGACCCTCTTTTATGTTGTTTTTGCGGCAGTTTTCAGGGCAGGGGACTGTTGTCTTAGGCCACTGTTCTCAGTGTCATTCAGAGTCAAAATATCTCCAGTTTATAAAGGAAACCATGTAATATTTGCTGATAAGTAACTTCATCAGAGCTCTGTTGCTACCCCTTCAACATTTGAATGCCATACTACTTTGCAGTCTAGCAGTTGGGGGTGGGGCAATTAGCTTAATGCTTTCCATAGGAATGTAAGAACCTAAGGTTAGATCCCCAGACCCATTTAAAACTCTGTAAGTCCTGAGCTAGGGAGACTAGGATTTGAGTACTGGTTAGGGATTTTACATTGTTCCATGAGCTACATGTTCAGAAAAAGACCCTTTCTAAAAAGAATAAAGGGGAGAGTGGTTGAGAAAGGAACCAGATCTTGAATTCTGTCCTCTTCTGTCACACACATGAGCCTACACACATGTGCACATATATGTTTTGTGAGAAGACTTTTGCTGCAGAGATGCAATGTACATATCTACTCACCTCAGATAGGGAGTCACAATAGACCAGTGTATGGATAGCACCAAGTCCAACTTGAACCAGAAGTTTTATCAGGAGCAATTACAAGAATATGGATGAAGGGTTACTTACAAGGACAGAGATTACTCAAAGACATCTGCATCACCAAAGCCCACCCCAGCATGGGTGACAGCTCATAAAATTGGGAACCTGAAGCTCACCACACAGCCTGAAGGCAGATTAGAGTGTCCTTTCCAGGTAGCACAGTTGATCTTAAACTCTTACAGGTAGCTCAGCTGGTTTCTGCTTCTTCAAGGTAGCTGGACTGGTCTCACAGTCTTTGCATCTTTGCAACTTTTCTCCGTTTGTATGAGAAGAATTATCAGCTTTTATTATTTACTCTCACCAGGAGGGGCCTTGTGAATCTGGTCAGTTTCAGGGACTTCCTGAAACTGCTTTGAATTGTTCACCTTCCTGCTTAAGGAACTTCACTCAAGATGCAATGCTTCAATCTCAGAGGAAATTTTTACACATCAATACACTTACATATACAACATAGGCACAAAAACAGCAAAAGTCATACATTTTGGACACATAATTTATGACTATTTGTGTATGTGTACCACATACACAAAATAAGGAAAGGAAAATTATCTATGCATGCTTGTAGAAACTGCTATTCATGTGACCAAAAGAATTACCTGAGTCCAAATTCAAAACACTTGATCACTCTCCAGTTATTCCCCATATTATTATGCTAAGCCAAATGGATGGAACAAGAAAAGCTCATCCTGAGTGAGCTATCCCACACTCAGAAATATGCACGTCATCTATTAACTTATAATTGGATTTTAGCAATATAGTATAGAATAACTATACTACAACAAACACACCAAAAGGAACAGGAACATAGACCTTGTTAACTGTTAGTGGGACATTTTGCCCTAATAGAGTTGCCATATAGGCCCCCAGTGCAAGAGGAGCTCTTAACACTCATATGAATGTTGAATTGAGGGGGTCTGATATGTAGGGGCAACCCACTCCAGAGGAGTAGGATGGGTGGGAGATGGGGGAGAGGGTGGGAGGGTGAGACCAGGAGGGGTGGAGAGAGGGGACTATGATGGAGATGTAACTTGAAGTAATAAACCAACAAACAAACAAAAATCTCTGAAAAGAAAAAAACTGGATTTTAGCCATATAGTACAGGATAGCTATCCTACAATCAACAGATCCAAAGGAACATGAACATGGACTTTGTTACCTGTAGTGGGACACTTTGCCCTAGTGGAGCTGCCATGTAGGCCCCCAAGTACAAGAGGAATCTCTTAGCCCTCAAATGACTGATGAACTAAGGAGACTGAGATGTGATGTGGCGGCACCCCACACCAGAGGAGTACGATAACAGGGAGAGGGAGTAGAGGGTGGGAGGGTGTAAAAAGCATTATGTAAGTCCAAAAAAAAAAAAAAACCCAAAATCAAAAAACAAACAAACAAATAAAAAAACCTACATCACTCTCCAGGTCTTTCCCATATTATTATGCTGATTTATTTCTCCCCTTCACAGTTTTTACTGTATTATGTGGATGTAATTCATTTTCTCATTTAATTTTTGTATTCTCTACTATAATTAAAGCACTGTAGCCTGCAGATTAAATATCTCAAATCTATCTTGTTTAAAGTAATTAGGAAGAAAATAAATCCTAACTAGATGCTCAACATTTGCAGACCATAATTTAGTCCTTTAGTGTTACAGTAGTGCTAACATTTTCTCTAATGCTTTACTTTAGTTGCATTTTCTTATCGTCTCAGGACCAAGGGAAGCTGAGTAGACTTAAAAGCTAGAGAAGACTTCCTCAATCTATCTGTCTTCTGATGTTTGCTCTGAATACTGATTCAGGAAAGATGCAATAGAAGTGGATACCACTAGAGTGCACTGTGGGACCTCTGTATGATGTGGCGCTCTCTGTCATAGAAAGGCAACAAAGGCTTTCAAAACTCAAATACCAAGAAATATTTTGCTGATGTAGTTAATGGCTTTCCTTCATGTAGGGGGAAAAAAAGAAAGAAAAACATCCTTTAGGTTGAAATTAGAATAACACTGGAGAAGACATTCAAAGATAATTCACAGAAAATATGCACTAATATCCATTAAAATATAATACTCAACCACTGTTATATATTTAATTGTTAATTAAAATCACTCTGAGATATAATTTCCACCTATCATAATTAGTAGTATGATAAATTACTGGGAGAAGAACAAATTAATCTAATTCCCAAGGAAAAACTCTAACTCTAACCATATTAATAATTGCAAATATATATATATATATATATATATATATATATATATATTTGTTGTTGTTCTTTGACCTCCCCACAAACATACAGGAACTTTTCCTACATGTGTACTCCACACAAAACTGCACTCCAAGAAATTTAAATGTCAAAATCAGTTTTAGGGAAGGTAAAAGACTTCCAGTATATAAGAGCAAAAGAAAGTCAGATAATAAAGATGCTTCTTATTTACTGAGAAACATTTCAAATAGCGTTTAGTAAAATAAAAGCCTCCATGGGTAAACCATGCAAAGGTAGAAATTTTTTAAGAGAAGGCTGAGGTAGAGATGTGTGTATGTGTGTTTGTGTATATGTGTGTGTGTATGTAGGTATG
>CAJQZJ010000637.1:13348-24077 GCA_907164525.1 Lophiomys imhausi | reverse complement strand
GATAGATAGATAGATAGATAGATAGATAGATAGATAGATAGATAGATAGACGGACAGTTAAAAATGGAATTAGCTATAACAGGGCAACAATGACCCTCCTAGGCTCAGGAGTCTAACAAATAAAAAGCCCACTGTCATGAATGGGTTACTTATTTGGGAATAGTTGGCCTATAAAGTCTAATATACCCCTAATTTTATAGACAACTTCTGTTGAATTTGGTTGTCCTCTAGACCCCATTACTGAAGACAACATGTACTTAAGTCACAGACATAGAGAAAACCAGCTAATAATTTACCCAGAAGCTTTGTACCTGTTGACTAGTTTTAATATCAGTAGAAGGTGCTATGCACAGTACAGGAAGAGAAAAAAATCATTAATCATAAGCCTCTATAAAGCCTGCAAGCTACAATAATGAGGCTGGCAAGACATGTCTCCTGGTGTCTTAGTGCCATGAACACAAGTGAAATAACCAACTTCTCTTTAATTGGCTTTAAATTACACTCCAGAAAAGATGAAAGTCACACCTAGCACAATTTACAGGCCAAGAACAGAAGAAAATATACTACTGTATTAACTGACTCCTAGTGACATTGTTTTAGTCAATGTTGGTTGCTATAAAGAGACATCATGACTATGGCAACTCGTATAAAAAATTAACTGGACTTGCTTACATTTCAGAGGTTTAGACCATTTTTATCATAGTGAGAAGCATAGCAGGCTGTTGGCAAGACATGGTGGTGGAAAGTAGCTGAGAGTTCTATATCCATAGACAGTAGTCAGAGAGAGAGATACTGGGCCTGACTTGAACATTTGAAACCCAAGGGCACAACCCCAATGACATACTTTCTTCTTCATGGACATGGCTACGTCTACAAGGCCACATCTCCTAATCTCTGAAAATAGCACCACTCTTTAATGACCAGACTTTCAAATATATGAATCTATTGTGGCCATTCTCATTCAAAGCACCCCACATGTTGATCGATGCATCACTCATCCCTCATCTCAGAAGCATTTGTTTGTAATGATGGTGATTAACACAGAGATACGCAATTGGAACAGATATACACTAGAGACTGCAGAACCTCCACACATAAATGGAATATATATACGAAGTAAATTGTCCTACCAAAATTCAGGAATCCTTGTAGAAGAGAGACAAAAGAGTGTAAGAGCTAAAGGTGGTTGGTTACTAAAATGAATATATCTTATGGACACTGCAGGGAAAAGTGCACATGTGAACTAACATTGATGGTAAAAACATCGACAAACATGTGTGAGCCTAAGCCAGAGAAAAACCAGAAATTAGATAGGAGTTAGGCTTGAAAAGCATCCCTAGCCATGGAGCTATTAACTTTTGATAACTTCTGGGAGAAGCAGGGTCAGTTTTAACATTGTAGTCCCTACCAAGTTAACCACGCTCCACACATCCAAGAACATTTGGGCAACATGAATTAGTCTCAATGGTCTAAAATATAAATTCAAAGTTCGGCAAGGAAGAGAATGTGTATGTATCTGAGAAACGTCAGAGTTGGGGGATTGAATATGATCAAATTGGTTTATTGAAAATTCTCAAAGAATTGAAAATAAAGGTGTTTACAATAAAAGAGCACAAGGCATCCCACAATATGATGATTGTACTGGATAAACTCAAGAACTGCAGGTCACCGTGGTAGGTCCTCTTGCTGGAAACAATAAAGAAAATGTTATTTAAAAGTGTCCAACTGTTTTCAATTACCACTGTGATCAATTCATTTTGGATAGACAAATAACATGTTTCCTTATTAAAATCCATTTTAGAAGTAGATTGAGATGTTTAACACTGAACTAAGAAGTTGGGAGCTTGGAATTCAGATTTAAATTGCCTTCTTACAGACACTCATTTGGTATAACATAACAAACAATGACAAAAGCAATAAAAATAAATGAATTGCAAAACATTTGTCTGAAGACAGGATCATTAAAAGGTAGGAAATTAAAGAAGAGTTTGTAAATCTTAGATTAGAAGCAGAAGAAAAAAATTAAACAGAATTTATTTTAAACAATATGATCAGTATTATCATCTGCTGTGAATTGAAAGTTTTGAACCTCATAAAACATTACTTCTTTCAATAGTTCTGCTCAATGCTAGGAAAATAACTGTTCTAAAATTATTACTATAAAATAAAGGATGGTAAGATTATCCTGAAAGATAAACTGATCTACTTCAAGCATTCTTTATTTAATATAGGACTATCTCTAATGTAGTCTATTATAATGTTACACATCAAATATCAACCTCTCAGTTGTCACCTGCAATCTCACTGCTGGAGATGAGATGCTGAAATAGAGCCCAAAGCATAACTGGCTACAGAGTCAATATACATAGATCTCTTCCTATACAAAGAAGCAAATTTCTGTTCAGTGAGAAGGTGCTTTTATCTTACATTATAATGAAAACAGTTGTCTAACAGTTTTAGATAGTGATCAGGCAGTGACTGGAAGATATCAGTAGTATAACATTTTCTGATCAAATTTTAGGATGTATGTTAATTCATTTCTGTAACAGTTAAATAACAACATCCACACCAAAAATAAAATCTGCAGTAGAAAGAGCAAATACTAATTCCTAAAGTTAAAATTGTTGCTACTTAGTGTTCTACTGTCAGATATTTTTAGATTACAGTAAACATATCTAATTTTTTTGAAATTTCACAAAATTCTGTCATGAGCAGAAAGAAAATGGACATCCCATCCACTGGGGAAGGCTGAAAGCAAGGAAAGAATGCTTTATTTAAGCATCTCCAATTGGAGATGGTTGAATTAGTGGAAAGCCTATCTCTTGCTTCAACTGTAGACAGAATGCTGTCCAAATAGAACAAAACTTGGAAGCAGGAAAGTCAACAGCCTAGCTCTGCCAAGACAGGGTAGGCAAGTCCTTCATAATTCCTGCTTCACATTAATGTCTGTCAGAGAAATGGGGCCAAATGGCTGAAGATTGATGTGTAATGTATGGAGAGAAATTGGGAACTGTCCAGGCAGCCACTGGTATGTCATTTCTTAGTTTTGGTAGTTGCTGGACCTGCACTTCCTGTATAATCAGATATATTTATCCCTCTCAGGTCTCTGATGTGGTTGAAGACTAGATAGCCAGAGTCTCATAGTTAAATTTTGAGTTGTTTAGGAATTAAGAAGGTGTTCTGGATCTAAGAAGATGTTTTTTTTTTTAATTGTGATGCAAGTTAGGATAGAAGTTGAATTGGATATAGAACTTTAAACTCATGGAAATGATTAGATAGTAGAATGTTAAAGTCAGGTCCCAAATACATATGGACTGGACATTGGGAATGTATGCTAAGCCATATAACTCTCATAATTGTGGCCTATTTATTTCTGTTGGTTTGTATTGTATTTATTGTTATAAGAGAAAGTACCATTTGTTGAACTGAAAGGGGGAGCTGTTGAGAGGAAAAAGATATACCTTAAACTAAAAAAAAAAAAAAAAAAAGGGAAGAGGATGGAGGGATCGAGGGGGAAGAGAGTAGGAGGGTGGGACTGGATGGGGGAGTAGGGAGGAGATTGTGATTGAGATGTAACTTGAAGAAATAAAAAAATAAATTGAAAAATAGAATTGCTTTATTTAAACATACGTTTAATCTGGAAACGAGTGTGATTTTCAAAACATATAGAATACATATTCATGCATGAAGACCACATGTTAGGATTATAATTTCTGTCAAAGAATAGGCCTCATTTTCTTTTCTATTTAAAGAATCATTTTTTACACTATAAAGGACAAACAGGACATCTTCTAGGCTCTCTTTTGGAAGGAGATAGTTTTTCTCCTTGTGGTAGGAAATAGTTTGGCTGGAAAATATGAGATGTGTGTAAACAGTGACTTAATTCTTCTTTTAAAATATTCCTGAACAGGAACTTAGAGGTAGAGAACTCTGCATGGAATTTGTCAGTGTACTCTAGTAGCAATGATGTAAATATGTTTTGTAGAAGTAAAAACTATTCCAACTTTAAAATTTTATTTTTCTGAATACAGTTTTATAATCTAAAAATCAAATGGTCTCAAAGGGCTTATAACAACAGCACCAGAAAGAGCTAGCTCTAAGCTTTTATGTGGAATAATCTCGTTGTTCAGTGAGACCAGCATTCAATTGCTGGGTCTTGGGGTAATTGCTTTATTTTTAATATGCTGATATTGATTATCTTAGTTTCTCATTTTTAAACATTAAGCATTAACCTCTTATTATGTTGTTTATACAAATTTTAAAACAGGTACATGGTTGACAGAACTGTCTTATTTCCAAGATTTAATATACACAATCAAACTGTTTGGGTAAAATTAACATTAAGTCTTCACATTACCAAGATTGTGTAAATATTTTCAACGCGCATTTTTTTGGCTTAAGAGTTAGGTTTTGCTGAAATTTATAAAATTAATAATATTTATTCAAAATTGTGAATGTAAGTATTCTTTGCTGACAGCATTTATAAACTTAATTGAGTTTAAGAACTCTACCCTTCTGCTTTTGCTTCTGACTTGCCCATGCTCCTCGCTTCTGCTTTGGTTTCCTGGGCTCCTGATACCACACTTTCCTAGTTCTTCATTCCATCTCTTGGCTTTGCCTAACCTCTTTTGAAAGATGCCTGGGAGATCTGAAACATGAGTGTTTACACATCTTTTATCAAAATTTTCTTCAATGCAGGTTGCAAATGATTTTTTCTCACCATTAGGAAAGTTTTCATCTGATGCCAACTGAAGTCATTCTTATGTGTACATGAGTTCTGTTTGCTCTTTGTCTTTTCATAGGAAGCATTTAGAATTTTTGAAAATCTTGATAATGGGCCTTGGCGTAGAACTAAGTTGATTTTGGAGAGTGGTTTATTTTCTCTGCATTGTTAGAAGACTACTGTGTCTCTTCTTTAACTTTTTCTCCTAAAAACTGTCATAGTCTTTCTTGAGTAAGTACTTTAACTAGTGTAAGTACTATTAACTATTAACTAGTGCTTGAACACAGTGGGTTGCTCTATGGGTTGGAAAATGGGGATGGTCAACCCAATTTGATTTAAACACACCTAGGTTAATATAATGTATCTGTGCTAAGTGGGGAGCTCTTCTTGAGAGGAATAACTAAGAGGTGAATCATGGCTTGGCTGTGGATGGCATCGTCTTGAGTAGTAAAAATGAACTGAGTGCCAGCATACTGTGTTCCTGCTTGCCTGCAGTGAGCAGCTCTGCTACCTGCAGCCTATCTGGGTTGGAAGTCTATACTTCCTCGGGGCTGGAAATAATGCAGCAACTGACCATGGACCTGCACCTCTGAAACTCAGAATGAAAATAAATCCTTCATCCCTTGCTTCCAAGTGGTCCTCCCACCTCATTTTATATTATAATATATTTCGTTTTCAGGAGCTGTTTCAATTGTCTTTCTTTCACTTTGTTAATATTCACATACTTTATCTCATATAAGTATTGGTCAAAGGTCATTTATTTCTGTTTGAATCTTTCATTACCCTGTTTAGTCACAGTGATTTGCCATTGTTTTCACTTACAGTTACTTACATTAAGATTTTTTAAAGATGATAGACGGCTTCCCTTACCCAGTTGTATTTTAGAGGACTTTGAAAATTGGATGGGGTAGTGTAGTTGGCTGCCAGTGACCTCAGAATCAACCAAGGCAAGGCAGTATAGGCCCCTTGATTTTATAAGTCATCTTTATGCTTTGCTCCAAGTATCAATTTTCTCAGGTGGATTTTCTATACAGAATAAACTACTTAGATATCCGTGGGGGAAAGAACTGAAACATAGACTATCTGCCATGTAGGGAAAGAGAATACCCACATTAAAATGCCATGATTTTCCCTTCCCAGAAACACATTTTATCAATGCCTTCTAGCACGTGGTTCTGCCCTGCCCGGGTCTGGCCACTATGTCTGTATAGGACCTGATAACTCTGAAAAGTATTCCAACTAAGTGAAATCATTCCTTTGTTTATCTGTTTCCTGACCTCACCAGTTTATAGCGATTGTATACGTGAGCAGGACAATGCCTCAAATGCAGAGGTTATCTGGAATTGAGTCTTGGCCTACCATATGTTGAATTTGTGAGTATCTGGCAGTTTCTGACTCTTTTTATACCTCCATCTCCTTGTGTGCACAATAGAGACAGTGTTAAGAGCTGATTTGAGCACTCTGGCTACTGAGTTAGGACAGTGCTCAAATCAGTATCAACTGCTGCTAACTCCACTCTGGTTAACATTTCTCTTTACTCATATCTACACTTAGTCTTCTGTGCCCTTGTAGTTTTGCTTTGTTTAAAAATTTAAACAAAAAAAAAATCGGTAGAGGGATGGAGCAGTAGAGAATATTAATTACTGTGATCATTAGAATAGATAAGCTTTACTAAGAGGCTTTTAATTCTAAATATTTCTGGTGGTATTTTCCCTAGACTTCACAGTAAACCCTTTTCTCTGATTTTTAAAGTCTTTCTGTGTTTATTTTCATTTTATGACACCTATTCTCACACTGTAGCCCAAAGTCCAATTTGCTTTCAATATTCTTCATTATTCTAAGATCATGATACAATAACTTCATAAAATAGCTTTAAAAATCCAAGATTTATAGATATAAAATACTTATTCTTTTTTCCAAGTTGTTTACTGTAACTAACTCATATGAGACTGCCATAAACTCTTGGGTCACTAATCGTTGTTAGTTTTGAGATTCTGACACTATTTTATTGAGGCCTTCTATTTGGGATGATATGCGAACATTCCCAGTTAACATCACATGTGACAGTACAGAAAGAATTTCTAATTCAGTATGTCTAACCTACTAAACAGGGAGCAGAATCCCGACCTTTTGTGCATAGATATTTATGTTATAGAAATCCACAGTTATTTAAATATTTATAAAATGAGAGTGGAGAGCAGCACTTTTGAAAAGCAGTTAATAATGAACAGACATCAAGGGAGCTATCATTATAAGAGCAAAGTGCTTTGCAACTCCAATAACTTCAGTAGTGCAGAAGCAGGCCATCAAACTTAATTAAAAGCAGTCAAAAATAAACTGAGAAATTGAACTGTAAAAGGCTATCCTTTGCCAGAAGCTGAAGGCAGAAAGAAAGCAAGGGAGAGCCTTGAACGTGGTAATGAATTGATAAGCCTTACTGCCTGCAACTTGTAATTCTCTCTGTCAGATTTTAGTATCAGTTAAACTAGATTAATAGAGCAATCACTGATTCTCTATCTTAAATCCTTCTTTGTCAGCCCCTTATTATAGGCTCCCATGATAGATGGAAGCCTGAGTGGGTCAAAACTTCTATACTTTCCCTGCTCAATCACTCTTTAAATAATATCCACATCCACATTCGCTGGACCAGCATTCTGATATTTTAAAAAAGCAGAGCTAAATTCAGTTATTGACAGACTGTAGCCTTTACTTCCAGAGAAGCTTAGCTTGTTTTTAATCAACAGAGGAAGAAATCCGCTGGATTGTAGATTGACAAGCCTAGCACCACCAGGGGCTGCCAAAGGGAAATAGATGATAAAGAGAAGAAACCAAATTGACTGTAGTTCCAAATGCACAGACTAATATGGGCTACAGGACCAGTACTATAAGGCCAGAAAAAATCTACCCTGGATCATTTTGCTTTTGTAATAATGGTCTTTAATGAGGGTAGTGCCTCCCTGCTGTGGCCTTGTTATGTTTTTTTCAACATCAGTGAGAAATAGATTTCCTCAAATTGTAAGAGAGCTAATGAAACAGCAGGAATATTGAAGATGAAGATCAATTACGTTTTTTCAGTAATTTTGAAGTTGAAATGGTTATAACACAGATTATCAAGATGAGATAAAGCAGCTTATAGCAAAGCAGTGTGCAACTGCTATAAAACACAAAAACTTTGAAGTAGACAAATATAGTTTTGTTTTCTAAAATCTTTCAGGATGACTGTTCAGTGTCTCTTCAAACAGCAAGTGTTTGAGGCATGACACAATTTTTAAGAAGAGGGATTTCAACAAACATAGTAGTTTAGATTTGTACAAATTTAAATGTGAAAATTTATAATATATTAAAGAGTTCTTCTGAATGCTGCTTGCATGGTTGCTTATATTTTAATGTCTAAATATTGTAACTTGAAGAAAGGATATTTTCTTCAGGTAGAAACAGACATCCAGACCAAGATGGTGACAGAGGAATACAGTTGCTGCTAATGAAGCAAGCCACATCACATAGTGACACACTCTTATTTGTGAATCGCTTTTATAACCATCATGCAATTTAATCCTGACAGAAATCCTAATAAGACTGGTATTCAAACAGGTGTTGCAATCTTACAAATGCTACAGTAATGAAGAAGGAAACTTAGGCAGGTTAGATAATTAACATCAGGTCACAGAAGCGCCTAAACTCACACAGTTGTCAACTGGCCTTTCCATTTAGTATTTACAAGAAATACCAACTTTCAAATTTCAAATCACTGAGCTGTAATGTAGTCTGTGTTAGCAGAGTATGTAATTTCCATTTCCATCAGCAGCAGTCAGCCAGGAACAACGTCTTTGTGCTGATATGGGAGTTATTTAGATCAATAGGGCTGTGAAGAATGAGGCTTCTAGGGTGCTGGGTTTGACTATTCTGCCGCCAAGGTGGAGCTTAGAGCCCCTAAAATGTAGGAAACTGAGCCATTTAGTGAGAGCTTTTAGAAAAGGTTCTGCTGAAATGGTAAAGGGGCTGGAAGACATATTCTTCCTGGGTAGGGGCTTCTGAGTAGAAAGGGAGATTGAAGTGAGATGGGAATGAAGATCTATCATCCTGATCATTGGAGTTTACCTGAGAGAGATGTCTGGGGTTCAAGGTGATAAAATACTAAAACTAGTTAGAAGAAGGAGAAAGTGACTTTTAAGTTTGGGATCATACAGAAAAAAGATTAAAATTAGAACGGTGTGTGAAGTTGGTTGTAAATAGCTCAGTCAGTAAAGTATTCACCTTGTGAACAAACATGAAGACTTCTGTCCAGTTCTCAGCACTCATGTACCAACAGGTGCAGTTACAATGGCAGCACTGCGGAGGCCAAGACAGGGAGAACCCTGAGATTTAATGCTTCACCGAATTAAACTTCTAAGTAACTTCTCACCCAATTATGGACTTAGATTCAAAAACTAAAAACAATGTATATGGCCCCTGAGGAATGACACCCAAGGTTTTACTCTTGCCTTACACAAACAGTTGCACACATGTCCACACCCGCAAACACACACATAAATATGTACAGACACACATGGTGTATGACTATAAAAAAAGGCACTAACATAGTGTAAGGAGTGAAGTACTAAGGTTTCAGAACAGGAAGAACTAAAACCCAAATAATATAAAGATTGTTCATGGTCACATAAACCAATTATTTTTACTGATGTGGATATTGTAGCTTTATATAAATTTATTTTGTATTGATTTACATTATCAAATGAAAGTCTACTAAAGGTTATATGGAATAGCAAGATTGATGTCAGTAACAGCAGCAGGCAGGGTCCACATGGCTGTATTCCTAACACTCAGGAGGTTGAGACTGGAGGACTGTCATGAGGACAAACTATTCAACATAGTGACTAGTGAGGGAAGCCAAAGGTGACATAGGGAATCCTGGCTCAACAGCCCCCAAAGTTAACTAAAATGATAATAATACAAATGTTTCTCACATGGTATTTGGATAACATCCTGATGAGCCAGTTCATGTTAAAAACACCATAAATAAAAAGTAACTTTACTACACATAGCTAACAAAATGTCATAGCTTAAAACACATCATTCACAGTATGGAGTTGGGTCATTTATACATGATTCTTGATCATGTCACTTACAGAAACTCTAGCTTTCTACCACTGCCCAGCATGCTCACCTACTGCTTATCACTAGTACAGGAAAAGATCAAACTTCAAAAACAGAAATCTAGAGTGTACTCATTATGCAGTGTTTAAGGCATTATAAAGCAACGGACTGTCTTCAGCAGCTTCTGTGGCCTTTGTGTTCTATGCCTGAGACTATGCTAAGGACATTGCGTGCCCTGCACTTTATAATGGATGATAAAAGTCCAGACACCATCATGGCCCATGTCTTGTGTTTTACAAACAAAGCAAACGTGGTACATCATATTTAAGTTCCTTGCTTAAGATAAACCTACAAAACTGCTAAGTGATGCGTCCCACATGCTTTGTATTCACTTGAACAGCTTTCATTGTTCAAAAAAAAAAGAAGAAAGAAAGAAAGAAAAGAAAATGATCTGCTCTTTCAGTTACCGGTTTTGTTTACATTAAACCTCCCCCCCAAAAAAAATTAGCAACTTAAGCACATTGGTAGTTTCCAAACAGAATGATTTGTTCAAATATATACAAGGTAATTTTGGCTGAATTAGCCCTATTTTGTTTCATAAATTAATAAGAATTTCTATTTCATTTCCATTGTAATGGTGTTATTTTAACTCTTTGTGGAGCACTAAATTCTACCTAACAACATGTAAATGCCTTTGTAAGAATTGTGATTGCCATGCTGCTTGGAATTATATAATGTCACACTACATCTTTACATATGAAATATATGCTTAACACTGAGTACAACATGGCTTTTAACACAAAAGGATATTTAAGACAATCTTGTTATTAAAAATTGTATATGGATAGATGAATTGGCCTCTCTCGTGTGTGTGTGTGTGTGTGTGTGTGTGTGTGTGTGTGTGTGTGTGTG
>CAJQZJ010000637.1:0-13338 GCA_907164525.1 Lophiomys imhausi | reverse complement strand
GTGTGTGTGTGTGTGTGTGTGTGTGTGTGTGTGTGTGTGTGTGTGTGGTGTTTGTGTGTTAGGAAACACACACATATACACATTCCATATGTGTGAATTTACCAACTTTCTAAATGGAATTGGCTCCCTGCAATTCAATCCTTTGTGAATTTTAACAGTCATTTGTGGGTGTACAAAAAAACCAGTATAATTGGTGAATATAATCTTCCAGTGAAAGTTGAATCAGGAGACAGACTTTTTGTCAGCTTTTAATGTAAAAGTAAGTGTCCTCTTAATCGTCTTGTTTGTATTACTATTTTTCTCCTGTTTGTATTTTGGGGTCTTTTTTACTGTTTAAGACAAGTCCTTAGTGTCATAATGATGTGCTGGCAGTGCTGCTATGTCATGTTGTCCCTGGCATAGAAAATAATTACATTACATAGGCTTCCTTCAAGCATGAGTCACAGTGCTATGTACTGTGAGTTCCATGCTAAAAAAAAAAAATGTTTTGCATTCAACTAATTCTGTATGCCTCAGGCTATAGGTGTCACCAGAATGCTTATCTTAAGCCAAATATGTCATTTATCCCAATCCACTCTGTGAGACAAGAAAGAAGGAAAACATAATTAAAAGAAGAAAGAATAAAAAATTATGCAAAACAACACTTTGAATGTATAGAACACACAAGAGATTAGATTGAATGATGTTAAGGTTCTGAATAAAATGTCATAGAGCTGAGGCATTTTATTTACAATTGTGCATAATCTTGTTTAGAGTTGGAGAGAAATACAACAAACATGAATTAAACCCATAGGTATTCTCAACAAACTACAGTCTCATGGGAGAGAAGAAAGCATATATAAAACTGTGTGTATTGCATTGTACATGACAGACAGTATGTGAAAAGACAGTGGGAATTCAAGCTAGGGGACTCTTCTGAAAATAAAGTTAAACAACCCTTTCATTAAAGCTTCTCAGAAGCTTCTAAGTAAATGCCATCCTCACGAAGAAATATGTCATTTTCATATTCAGTTATTGTTTTTGAGAGACTGTGCATTTGCATGTTGAGTGGGTTGGGAGTTGAGGAGGATCTGGGAGAAGCTGGCATAAGGAAAAGTCTAATCTGAATAGATTGTATGAAAAAAATCTATTTTCAATTAAAAGAAAGAAACATGTCAATGAATGTGGTTGTCCACAAATGCATATACTTCATGATAATATACCACAAGATACTTTAAAGCTCAAAAATGAGTAAATATTGCATATACAATATTTCAGTTGTATTTATAAGTATAAAACATTGATGGATACTGAAATTCTAATAAAATGATGAAAAGGGAATACTGAGCTTACCAAAAATTCCATAGGGAAATATATAAACCAACTTTCTGTTTTTTGCAAGTTATCGTAACTTTCTTGTAGATAAAATGTATAACATAGTTGCTGATATTGTTTAGATTATTTTATCAAATTTCTATATTATTGCATCAATATCCTGCTTTAACTATACACATGTACATCAGTTTACAAAATTAGAAAGTCAAAAAGACTCATGATAAGAACATTAATTGTTTTAATCACAGTCTTAAAGACATCTGGTAATAGTTGATGTTTACCCAAAGATGCGTCCTGTATGGGGACTAGGAAGTGTGTGCTTGTGTCAGTCAGATTAGTAACATTTACTTAATTTACAGGGGAAATGTACTTAGCATAGGTTCACTTAATTCATTAGTCACCACAATCTTGTACTGAGTACATGAGATCTAGAGGCCCAAACACCTTTCCAACCCCTCTGACCATTACGGAGGGAAGCAAGCTTGAATGCAGACAATGTAAAACCAATGCCTTTAGCAAGGCTGACATGCTTCTCATAAGTTGATCTTCTCAGTGGTTATTGTAAACATATTCCTTCATCTATTGTGACGCAGAAAACAGTTTCTTTGACATAGCTTGATGGAAACTCACTTGCATGAATTTATTGAACTTTTGATAAAGGTACTGTATTAGTGTATTCCCACTTCTCTATTAGAATCATTGCTCTAATGAGGACAGTCACACAAACACTTCTGCTTTTTTTTTTAACTCCTCTAATTTGCTCAGAATAAACTTCTCTCTGGAGAAGCAGAGTTACTGTAGTAAAGGCTGTGTGTCTCTTATCACTTCAGGTGACCCTGAGGTGAACTTCACATCCCCACTTAATGTTGCTATTTCTGTAAAATGTTTGCTTCACCTTCTGGCCAGCCATACCATGAGGTTTACTTCCAATCTCTATTAATTATATGAAATCATATTTTAAGAGTAATTTTTATCCCAGTTAACTTAAAAAATTAATGCTTTCATAGAAATTATGTAGGCTATGTGATGCATTCTTTAAATGCTATTTCAGAATAAGACATAAGGGCTGGAGGGATGGCTCAGCTGTTTAAAGACTAGGCTCACAAACAAAAATATAAGAATAAGACATAAGTATTTAAATATTGGTCTCTCTCCAGCATCACAATAAAGCTATACATTACAAAATGATCCACTTTTATTTCCACCAGTAAGTAGTTCAGATTATCAAACCAGAATCCTCATTAATATGTTAGATAAGCAACCACTGTGATAACTAACCGTTAACAGTTATAGCGACTGATGCAGTCAGAGAAAAGAATGAGGGCTTATGACTACCACTGGATTTTGAGTGTGTGTGACTATTCATATAATTGGTATTTTCTCAATGGTATAATATATAACATATCTAAAACATCTAAGAGTGATGGGATAGAGTTCAAAATAAATTAAAGGCTTCCAGGAATAGCCATAGTCTGTAAAAGAGCAAGAAGGAAGACTGTTGATGAGCTCGTCAGCTTGCTGAGTGACAACTGAGTTAATCTTGGCATGCTAGTGAACAAGTATTTCAGGAGAATTGAATTTCTTCAGATGCCACCCAGTTCTGGAGATCTGAGCACTGCTACATGCCATTATCATCACAGTCCATTCTCTTCCATCATATGGGTAGCAGTCAATTTTTCTTATGTAATTTGGACTACATGATATATATGCTGCTCAGACATAACTCATTATCTTTAACTCCATTTTGTTTTTAGCACAGGGATATGCAGACTGTACTCTCAGAGCAATTTAAGCCAAAAAGCAGGCTATTCCTGAAATACGTGGCAATTACTTATCTTCCTAAATTCTTCTCAGAAGTCCAGCTATTAAGGAAAATGAAATCAAAGTATTGAGTGAGAGGCTGCCTCATCATCAGCTCTCAATGCCCACAGTTAATGCTTAGGTGAAGGCTAAACTTCCTTTTAAGTTTAAACCTACAAAGAACACCTTAGAACATTAGTGGGATCTGAATATTGTTTTTATAAATTAACTCGATGAGAGGTCCATTTGGGGTATGTGCCGTAAGATGCTAATATTTAATTACGAGCACTCTGTTGACTGAAAACTGAAGAATGGTAAGGGATATATAGAGTATCAGGAAATAGCTTAAAAACAGCAACACTTCCAAAGAATGATGTGTGGACTTTGGAGATACAGGGACGGCAAAGCCACAACTGCAGTGTTAGTATCTGTAAGGTCCTGAAACAAGAGCGTGGGGAGAAGGAGATGAAACCTTGAAATCATTTCAAAGTTAAAATTAGGGAGTGTGATATGTGAAATAAAGACTCTTCCTGGAGTCTAGCCCCTGACTTCTTAAAGGATTAGACCCTTCTGCAAATAGACAACTACAGGTAAAGTAGAATCACTCTTCTTGGGCAGGAGGCTGGAGACAGAAGTGATGCTGACTGGATCTTAATGCCTGTTTTTCTGTAAGATGCTCAGGATAACTTTGCTCCATATTCTTGTTCATTTATTTCTGCCCTGAGCACCTGGTTTTGTTTTCATTTTCTAGTTCCTGTAACATAAATAGTCAGTCTAATAAAAGGGAACATTCTAATATTATATCTTCCAAGTAATTTTGTATGTTTTCTGTGTCTCATTCTCTGATAGGTAAAGTAATTGATGATTGTGTCTGGTACAGAACACTAGGAGTTTTTCTAATCCAGGAAGGCTGTCAGAATGCTATCATCCTCATCTGCTATCTGGAATGTAATAGGGAATGACAGATTATAAATTTGAAAAGGCTCAAAGGGAATGTTTGAAGGAAATATTAGAAGTTTAACCCACAACGGACCCAAAATCTTACCTAACTTATATGTTCATTTAAAGTTACCAGACAAAACATAGAGAGTTCATTAAGATCACAGTATATGAAAGAATCACATCTGCAGATTTGGATAATTCAAGTAAACTTTGTTTTCTTCATGACAAATAGTGAAAAAAGGTATAGGTATCCAGGCCCATATTTGTAAAATGAATAATTTGGCAGGTGTGTCCTTTTATCATGGTCACATTTGAGGACAATAAGAGATATGAACTCTCCATGGAGATGCTCCGGAAAGGGAGAGAAAGACAATATAAGAGGTGTTCCCCTTATGTCTTCTTCTTCTTCTTCTTCTTCTTCTTCTTCTTCTTCTTCTTCTTCTTCTTCTTCATCACCTTCTTCTTCTTCTTCTTCATCTTCTTCTTTTTTTATGTATGGGTAACTGTCAGTAAAGTCTCCCTTCACTGTATCGTTATCCATTCTTATCTCTTTGATCCATGGTACTCAATAACAAATTATTATATTTTTCACTACATACATCTTCACTGAATATAAACTAGAGGATAAAATGTAGCCTCTATACAAAAATACCAGAGTATTATCTTACAACTTGATCTCTTTGTAGGCAAGAGGGTGCTCAGTAAGGTAGCAGGGAAGTCGACAGCCTAACTCTGCCAAGACAGGGTAGGTAAGTCCTTCATAATCCCTGCTCTACAACAAATGTCTGTCAGAGAAACAGGACCCAAAGGCTGAAGACTGATGCAGGAATGTATGGAGAGAAAATGGGAACTGTCCAGGCAGTCATTGGTATGTTCTTTCTTAGTTTTGGAAGCTGCAGGCCCTGCACTTCCTATATAAGCAGATATATTTATCCCTCTCAGGTCTCTGAGGTAGTTGAAGAATAGACAGCTAGAGTCTCATAGTTAAATTTTGAGTTGTTTAGGAATCAAGAGGGTTTTATAGATCTAAGAAGATACTCTTAAAAGTGTGTTGCAAGTTAGTATGAATGTTGAGTCAGATATAGACCTTTAAACTCATGGAGATGGTTAGATAATAGAATTTTAAAGTCAGGGGCCAAATATGTATAAACTGGACATTGGGAAGGTATACTGGGCCATTTAACTCTCATAAATGTGGCATATTTATATCTGTTGTTTTGTATAATACTTACTGTAATAAGAGAAGGAACCATCTGTTGGACTGAAAGGGGAAACTTCTGGGGGGAAGAGGGTGGAAGGGCGGGATAGGAAGGGGGACTAGGGAGGGGTTTGTGACTGAGATGTAACTTGAAGTAAAAAAAAATAAAGTATTTAAAAAAAAGATTTTTAAAAGTTATCTGCCTCTCTGTTTCCAAAACTTTTGCCAGTATTGGTCACCCCAAGCCTAGTCAATGAGGATTCCAGTTTGAACCTTTACAAAGGCATTTATTTGTGTTGGTTTGTTCCTCCTCACTCATTGGTGCTAATTCCCACTCATTCATGATAAAGATATCAGAACATGACCATTCAAAAAAAGATTTCTGTCAGTACAACTAAAACATAATAAAAGTCATGTGGGGAAATTTATACAGGCTGCAAGGAAGGCAGGTGCTTTTGACTTAGCCATTTATTAGTAGACTTAACAGCAAATGTCTTGTCACATGTAAACCAGTGATTTCAGTCTTAAAATGGAACACTGCTTTTTGTGTATACTATTTATTGATTTGAGAATATATAAATATTTCTGTAGTAAAAACAGCTAATGGGATGGTAGAGAGTGCTCTCTCTCTAAAGAGCTCTCAGCAGTAACTCCAGTATCATGTGTGTTTAAAAAAAAGATTAATTATTTATATGAAAGGTTTTTCTTATATGAATGTTGGTATACTGTTTGCATGTCTGGTGCCCACAATGGTCAAAGGATGCATCAGTACCCCCTGGAATTAGAGTCACAGAAGGCTATAAGTCACCATATGGGTGCTACAATCCAAACCCTTGTTTTCTGCAAAAACCGAATGTGTTCTTAACTATTAGGTCACCTCACCAGTCACACACACAATAATTTTAAGATGGCTCCTTTTTAAGTTTTGCTGGATGTTGTGACCATTAATTTGATGATGTTTAGTAATGTGTTTGTTGCTTCGTTGTATTTGCTACATACACTCATTCAAATCCAGAAGTACATCTATGGCAGTGACACTACATAGCACAATCATATCCTAAGTCAGCAAACTGCCATCTTTATAAGATCAGCTGCATGTGCTTACAAAAGATGACCTCTGCAGGCTTGGGGATTGTCGATGTTATTTCATAGAAGGAGAGTACAGAGGTAAATTATTGAGTATCCATCCTCTCTCACACCTAGTTATATAAGATTCTACCCTAAGGAAAAGAGGCCCCATTGTTTTGAGATGAAGCTATAATATATAGGAAAGGAAAGTTTAGAGAGTGGTTGCTCCACTTCCGCACTTATGGGAAAGTCATTACAGACAGTGGGTGAAGACTTTGTATGTGTCTGCTCTTAGTACCCATACGTGTGTCAATAAACTGTCACATGGTCTCAATAAGCCCATTGGTTCCCCTTGGTGATGCTGATGAAATTGATCTTTGGTTTGTCATTGGGGCCTTATCATATGGGAATAGATATTGCTAGTCTCTCAAATCGGAAGAGATTTCTTACCACACATAGAAAATTCATATGTCCATGCTATTACATTTCATTAAGAAAGGAAACCATTAATAAAAGAAAAATTTAGAAGATTGTAAATGTGAAAATTGTTTTACCAAAGCAGAATTTCTTTATAAAATCTTCATGTATATATGATAATTAAGATGGCTAGATGTTTCAAGAATGGAAAAAAAGACTAGAAAGTTAATGTAAGTTCTCAAGGTCTGGGTAAGTTATTTAAGATACCTAAAGGATGAAGTTTAGAGGTGATGTACATGTATAGCTAAGGTCAAAGATCAACAATAGCAAGGATTGGCTTTTGTGCATCTATAATCAAGGTATATTTAGAAACATGTTTTGTTTTTTAATATACAGTAGTTACAAGTACCAGAATGGGTGTTACTTATTTTCTGGGTGTTCAATAACTATACATAGAAACTATATTAATGTGGTCAGATCTTCATAGTGATTAAAGGAGATATTTTCCCCCTTTCCCACCATGGTCAATGAATTTTCAGGAGACTTCGGGCTATTTCTCAAAATATCTGCTGTACTTGTAGAAAGTCACTTGCTCTCTGGTTTAGTGGGGCAATAGAAACCCCACTCAATGCACTTTAATTAATGTCCCATCTATAAAGAGAAGTGCCGATAGAGGAAAGATTCCCAAAATGCTTCCAAGAATTTAGGTCAAGGAAGACCTTTGACATACCCTCATGTAAAATAACTAGGCAAAGAAAGGGTAACTGTAAGTGAAAACATGAGGGGTCACCTGAAAGGTTTTAAACATTCATAAGGAAACTATTGAAAGACTGAGAGGATTGTTTGTTAGCAGTCCAAGGGACCACACTCCACAGACATTAGAAATCAGACAACATGAGATATTATTTAGACAACTATCTTTCAATAATTATTTTTTCATTCATTTATTTATTTGTTTGTTTTTGGTTTTTCAAGACAGGGTTCTTCTGTGTAGTCCTGGCTGTCCTGGACTTGCTTTGAAGAGCAGGTTGGTAAGGAACTCACAATGATCCACCTGCCACTGGTAACAGAGTTCTGGAATTAAAGATGTGTATCACCACTCCACCCAGCTCCAATAATTGTTTTTTTTTTTTTTGATTTAAAAAATGTTCAAATGTAAGACCTCAGATCTTGACTCACTGCTGCCTAACCTACTACTGCCAATGGATACATGTCGCTGATTGTTTTAATCTAAAAATTAAATGGTGGCCTAATATCTCTTTGTTCCTTGTCTAGAAGCTATCTGAAAAGTGTCAGATCCAGAGGAAACTCTCTTTTCCCAAACACTAGCCATTAGACAAAAACCACCATTCCTTGGGAATTTTTGAAACTTGTTCCACTTTACCCCCCAAAAAAGACAAATAATTGTCTGTGGTGCCTTTAAGTATACCAAACAAATTGCATGCTGGCCTCCAGGCTCTCTCTGTATCACAAGAACCTGTTACACATTTCAGAGTCCATGCTAGCTTTTATGTTCTTCTTACCTCCACCCAGTCTCAAGCTTTCCTACCTCACAGGCTTCCCTCCTCCCAGTTACTCATTCTCCTTTTAAACCTGATATCTCTATTTTTAAATTTATTAATTTATTTATTACTTCAGGTTACATCTCCATCTTTGTGCCCTCTTTCCAACCCCACCCAGTCCTGCCCTCCCACCCTCTACCCTATCCCTTCCATCCCACTCGTCTGGAGTGGAGTGTCCCTACATAACAGTCCCCTGCCCCAGTTCAGCATTCATATGAGGGCCAAGAGCCTCCTCATACACTGGGGCCTACAAGGCAGCACCACTAGGGCAAAGTGTCTCATTGACAAGAAAAAAAAAAGTCTATTTTCATGTTCCCTTTGGTGCATTGGTTGTAGTATAGTTATCCTGTACTATATGGCTAAAATCCAACTATAAGTGAATAGATGCCATGTGCATCCTTCTGGATCTGGGTTAGCTTACTCAGAATGAGCTTCTCTAGTTCCATCCATTTGGCTGCAAATTGTATGATTTCGTTGTTTCTAATAGCTGAGTAGTATTCCATTGTGTAGATGTACCACAGTTTTTTAATCCATTCTTTGGTTGAGGGACATCTGGGTTGTTTGAGATTAGCCAGTTGAATAAGCCTGTGAGGTTGAACCTAAGTCAGCGGGGAAAAGACACAGTCAGTATCTCAGTTGTAATAAAATCAATTACACTTTCAGTATCTGTGTTTGATTTTCCTACAATATCCTCCAGATCAAGACTGAGGTGTGCCTTGTCCAACCACTTAAGAAAATAAAAATAAAAGAGAAAGAAAGAAAGAAAGGAAGGAGGGAAGGAAGGAAGGAAGAAGGAAGGAGGGAAGGATAGAAGGAAGCAAGAAAGAAAGAATAGGAAAATGTATTAGGTCACCCCAAAAAAAATGTCTTCAGTAGAATTATTGAATTATCCCACTTCTTGTCTCAGGAAGTTGGGTTGTTCATTGTGGGTACTTTCTGTTGCTGTGCTAACATACCATGACCAAGACAACTTAGGGAAGAAAGGAAGAAACAAGTTTGTGTGAGCATTGTAGTTTCAGTATTTCATGATGGTAGAGTAAAAGTATGGTGGCTGGAACTTACCATGACCCCGTCCATAAGTAGGAGGCAGAGAGAGACACACAATGGAATAGCATGAATCTTTAGAAACTTTAAATACCATCCTCAGTAATGTGTAATACACAATAAGACCATTCCTTCTAATCCTTCCCAGTTTCTCCAACAGTTCCACCCATTCAAATATGTACATCTTAAGGGTTCATTCTCATAAAAACCACAACGAAATCAACTTGAAAATTTCATGTGTTGCTATATTTCAGTCTTATGTCATAAACACGAGGAACAAGCACAAATGGTACACAGATCACAGAGGGCAACAGAGCTAAAAGTGCAATTAGTTAGGTCAGAGTGAATCCTATAAGATACGTGAATGTGTACTCTAGCCAAGCTTAAACAGACAGCAGAGTGAAAGCTACCTCCCCTGAACTTCACCATGAGACTACATAGATAATTTTGCTCTTCCTAAACAGTCTAGAAATAAATGTCAGTTATGTAGCAGTAAGAGGAATATAGTCTTCAAACTCCATCCTTATGAAGAAGAATAGCAAAAAAAGTAATTCAGCAACTCATTATTAAATTTGAACATAAATGAGGTGGACAGGGTGGTAGGACTTAGCCAAGGCTTTTTTGGAAATAGGAAAGAGATGTTGTAGTGGGTAAGTTGACTTTTCTATTGGGTTATTTTTATAAAGATTGCTACTAATTAAAAAATATCCTAGATCAATTAAGAAAATTAAAACTCTATTCATTTTGGGATGTCTTTCTATCTATGTTCCTTACAGAGAAATTCATTGTATATAGAGAGAAGCTTATAATTTTCTAATTCTAATAATCTCCAAATGGGTTGAAAGAATCAGTACAGTATTCAGAAAACTAAGAATACATTCATTATTTAGTTTATATTTCTGAGATTACATACCTAGGAAGAGTACAGTAACATTTGTGTTATTGGTACTATTTGAGAATCCAGGGGACTAAGGATTGAATGTGCAAAATCCAAGACAAACCTAAGAAGTAAATAGTCTCACACTATCGTTTAATAGAACACACACACACACACACACACACACACACACACACACACACACACAGTTTCTTGTTTATGTATAGTATGTACAGAAGATTACTATTGAGGAATCCTTACACTGGTAATTGGTTTCTACTCCCCACCTGTCATCTCCATCTTTTACCTTCAGTGAACCTTGTTCATCTTTGAAGGAAGTCTAGATTGCCCTCCTATTCAGTTGTTAGAGAGTCAACTTCAACTGCATTTTAGTTTGTTGTGTATCTTCTGTCACTGTCTACTCCCCATTCCTAATCTGTTCTTACTTCCTGCTACAAAGTCACTTGCACGTTCCATCCTCTATTTAGATGGACAATGAGAAGCTGACTGACCCTTGACATTAGGTCAGGTTCCTCATTTGAGTCATGATAAGCCAGAGCCGAAAACCTTACTGGGACAGAATTAGAGGCAGTAATACAGAAGAGATTACCTCCAAATGGAGCTTAGTTAGAGGATTTTGATGTGTGCCATCATCATTTGTACAACTGCCTTTGAAGAGTGTATTTAGTTCTGTAAATCGGTGAAACTTGCAAGGATTTTGTTTGTTTGTTTTGTTTTTTGTTTTTGTTTTTACTTGACATCTCAAGTCTGGCTATGTGGGCCTGGCTATTCTCATCCTCCTGGGACTGAAGAACTTTATTTTCCAGAGTTGTTGGTAACTATTTAATTGTGAATACTGCTTTAGGTCTCCATGTCTAGCTACAAGAACTTCTTTGAAGTAAAAAGTCAACACAAACAAGTTGTTTTGTACTGTATGTATTTTTATAAGAGAAAGAACCATTTGTTGGACTGAAAGGGGGAGCTGTTGGGGGGAAAAGATATATCTTAAACTAAAAAAAAAAAGGTATAAGATGGGGAGGTTGAGGGGGAAGAGGGTGGAAGGGTGGGAGAGGAGGGGGGAGTAAGGAGGGGATTGTGATTGAGATGTAACTTGAAGAAATGAAAAATAATATATATATATATATACAATGGTAGAGGCATGAATAATCAGTGACTTCCCATAAACTCAGGTATTTCAAAACTCAGTTGACGGTACTATTTGGAGAAAATTATAGAACTTTTAGGAGGTGTAGTCCTGTTAGAGGAATTATGTCATTGGGGGTGGGCCTTGCAGCTTTATAGTTTGTCCCACTTTCAGTTCATCCCATTCTAACTCTCTCTCTCTCTCTCTCACCCTCTTTGATTCTTTTGATCTCTGTGTCATAACAGAAATGAGTTGGAACAACTGGCAACTAAGATAGTAGAATACATTCTCACTCACCAAAGAGCTTAGATATGTAGTGGAAAGATATGAAAAGGCCTGGAGAATTAATTAGAAGCCCTAAGCAAGATAATTAACTTGTTCTCAATGGTGAACAGCTTTTGCAGAGTGGGCAGGCACATGCAATGTGAAGTTGTAGAAATCGCAGAGGCAATTCAATAGAGAAAATACAGTGAAAGAGAAAACATCTCGTAGAGTTAGCAGCTTCTTAAAACTACAAAAATCAGCATGCAACATTACCTTCTCTTTCCCCCTCATACACAAAGTACTACATCTTTTACACAGAGAAATGTGTAGGGGTCTAGAGATACTAAGGCTGAAGGGTTAAGAGCATTTGCTGCTCTTCTAAAGCTTCTCAGTTCTGTTCCCAGGTCCAGATTCAGAGACCTATCCCCTCTTCTGGCCATTGAGAGAAACTACAGGTGCATAAAAAAACATACAGATAAATCAATAACATAAATAAATAATTTTAAAAAGAAATGGGGATGTAAAATAAATGTGATATGAAAATAATTTTATGGAGTCATAGAAAATATGATTGTAACAAGAAACATCTTTTGACCTAAGTTGCCAACTCCATGGTGTCCTCTGTTGGCACATTCTGAAATTCCAGCAACACCATGATTTTCAAATTTAACCTAAAAGTGATAGAATTTGGCAGAGAAAATGGAATTGGTTGGACATGTGTGGTGGAATAATCAGAATACCTTCACAATGATCAGTTGTAGTAGGTGTTGATCTTGACCTATTGGAACTGATTCTAGTTTTTGAGAAAAAGTAGTTGCCAAATAATTTCAAAAGTATTTTTAAAGCATCAATAATTCTAAGACAAAACAGAAGTCACATTTATGAATTTCATGTTGTGAATGAAACTGTTGGAACCTTAGTATACACACTTTATCCATGATAAAAAAATTGATAGAATTATCCAGAAATTTACGCATAAATACAGGGGCCTAGCTCCTACTCTGAGACTTGTGGAGAAATACACTAATTTCAGGAATTTTCAAAGATATATGAGCAAAGGAAGTAGATGGGAAAAGTGTAATACTAAAAAGTACATTTTTAAAGGATTGTACATGGAAGTCAACTGAGGCCAATGTCTCAGTACTCTGGTGGAACCAGAATGGACTTTCCACGAAAAGAATGTGTGGACACTGATATCACAGAACAGCATGGGAAAGGCCTCAAGGTAGTGAACTCTTTAAGAGAAGAGTTGAGATTTAGTCCCTTAGTGAAAGTGTGATCACAGTGTGAGAAGTTCTTGTGAAGTACACAAAGAAAACAAAATTTTTTTAATTTCCAACATTATTCTGGATACATTGATACATCTTACTTCATTTTTTTTAATAATTTATTTTTTATTTCTTCAAGTTACATCTCAATCACAATCCCCTCCCTACTCCCCCCTCCAGTCCCAACCTTCCACCCTCCTCCCCCTCAGCCCCACCATCCTCTTCCCTTCTTTTTTTTTTTTTAGTTTAAGGTATTTATTTTCCCCCCAACAGCTCTCCCTTTCAGTCCAAATAATGGTTCTTTTTCTTATAACTATAAATACCATCCAAAACAACAGAAATAAATAGGCCACGATTATAAGAGTTATATGGCTTAGCATACATTCCCAATGCCCAGTCCATATGTATTTGGCACCTGACTTTAACATTCTACTATCTAA
>CAJQZJ010000631.1:0-27687 GCA_907164525.1 Lophiomys imhausi | reverse complement strand
ACTCGCGTCCACATTGCCAACACACCCAAAACCAGCCCCTGAAGCTCATGCAGTCTCAGTCTCCCCACTTCCCTTCTCTTTTTTTTTTTGCAGTGGTAGGATTCGAACCCAGAGCCTTGCACATGCAGACAACTGGATACCAGGGTGGAGAGATGGCTTAGCAGCTCAGAGCACACACTGCCTTCCAAGGGCACTTGTATTCGTGTGTACATGCCCACACACAGACATATGTACAGCTAGATAAAAATCAAGTAGATCTTTGAAAAGAAGCTGGCATAACAGCCCATGCCTGTAATCCCAGTGCCTGGTGGGTTGTGGGGAGACAGGTGCATTGAGGGGCTCACTGCCCAGTCAGTCTGGCAAATGGAACTCCAGGGTCAGTGAGTCCAATGGTTTCCAATCAGTTTTACAGACAATGATGTCTGTAAAAATAAGGTGAAACGTGATAGGGGAAGAGACACAGAAACACACGTGTGCACACACATATCACACACACAATACCACACAGATGAACACACACATACACATGCCACATGCATACACATGTATACATACCACACACATACACATACAACACACATACACACATGCAATACACATACTACATACATACTACCACACACATGCATATACATGCCACATGTATACACATATACATACACACCACGCATACACGCATGCAAACCACACATATACACACACACACACATAAACACACCACACACACACACACACACACACACGATGTAAGAGTCTCAAGGGGAGAGACATTGACCTTTATTGAGAACGTGAGCATTTGTAGACAGAGAGCTTGAGATGAGAGAACCGAAGAGTGACCTGCCCATTTCACCTACAAAGTGTAACAGCAGATCAGGATATGGGCCACCAAAGTAGTATACAAGGCCATGACCCCAAGAGAAGATAGGCTGCACCCATTCCCTATTTATGGTGTGACTTTGAGAAAAATCACAACTCCTCTGGCCTTAGCTTCAACTGCAAAAGGGGACATCCAGAACCCCTGTCTTGGATGTGGTCATTAGGTTTAGTCCAATGGTGTTCAGACTGCGGTGCCCTTATAGAAGACCAGAGAGGAGTGGTCTCAACCTTCCCAATGCTGTGACCTTTAATACAGTTCCTTGTGCTGTAGTGACCCCCCAACCATAAAATTATTTCATTGCTATTTCATAACTGTAATTTTGCTGCTGCTGTGAATCATAATGTAAATATCTGATATGCAGGATATCCGATATTCGACCCCTGTGAAAAGGGTTCTTTGACCCCCCTTGTCTAGAGTCAGCACAGCCCTCTCCAGGACCATGTGGCTTCTGTGCAGACCAGCTGAGGGCCCTGCAGAACTGTGGGTCTCTGTGCTGTTAGCAGCATCATGGCTGCTCTTCTGACTCCTAACTGTGGCTGGGATGAGTCACTACTCAATTAAAATAATGAGTGTCTCCAATCAGAACCAATGTGTCACTCATGCTTTCTGGGTTGCAAAAGAAAATTTTGTTTTGAATTTTTAATTGAATGTTGGTGTTTTGGTTTTTCTTAAAATAGCTGGCAGGCTTGTCAGCAAGGAACAAGGGTTTCTTTCTTACTTTAAAAATATGATTTTTTAAAAATTCTTTGAGAATTTTATACAGTGTATTTTGATCATATTCATTCCCCTCCTCCAGTGCCTCTAAAATCCTCCTGAACCTCCCAACTTACCTTACCCACCCAACTTCATATTTTCTCTTCCTACTTCTCTCTCAAACCCATCAGGTTTGGTTTGTGTTTGTGTTGGCTGACTGGTCCTGAGCAGGATTCTGCTCTGGAATATGATCAATAAACCAGGTGTCGCATCGTTGAAGAAAACCGACTCTTCTCCCAGCAGCAATCAAATGCCAATAGCTCCTCAACTGGGAGCAAAATGTCATGTCCACCTCTCTTCCTTTATGCTGGGATTTTGTCTGGCTTGGGCTTATACAAGTCTTTTGCATGCTGTCAAAATAGCCGTGAGCTCATACCTGCATCTTCCCTGTTGTGTCCAGAAAACACAGTTTCCTTGAATAGATCCATGAACCTTGTGGAAGGGGTATAATACAGATGGCTTCATTTAGGGCTGACCACTCCGAAGTCTCTTATTCTCTGCAAGTTGACCAGGTGTTGGTTTCTGTGTTGACTACCATTTACTGCAAGAAGGAACTTCTGATGAAGCTTGAGAGATACACTGATCTATGGATCTGGCAATATGTCATTTGGACTCATTTTTAATATTATGTTCACTTACCAGAATAGTAGCATTAGGTTCTCCCCCAGAGCCATGGTCTGTCTAACCACCGGTTCTTGGCCTGGTTGACAGTGTCAGGTATGAGTTTCATCTTGTGGAGCTGGATTAGAAAGTGGTTGGTTACCTCAGTTAACAGTTGTGCCTTTGCACTAGTTGGCATATCTTGCTTACAGGGTTCATAGCGGGGTGAGATTCATGGTTACTTTTCTCTTCTAGTAGTGTGTGTAGTTGTTTCCAGCCCCGTGAGAACTAGCCAGGAAGGGTGGAGCTTCCAGTTGAGTACCAGGTAGATTTTTCCATGTTCTATGTATGACTCAAGTATGCAATATCTTCAACAATAAGGTCTTCTTACCATCGTGTTCTGGAGGGTAATGAAGCATTGACAATAGCTTTTATTGTTTGGGACCCCACTAGCCAACAACTCAAAAAGAAATAACCTATTCCTGGCAATAGGATTTTTATTTGGTAGTGTATGGTGTGTAGTTGGAGTATTGTCCCTTATTGTAGTGTAACTCCATTTAAACTCTTTATATATCGATATATTTTAGTAGTAGGTTTCTATGGCTTTTTCTTTCTTTTAAAAATTTTTGAGAAATGTCTTACGTGTATGAGTATTTTTCTGGCATGTATATATGTGTACCATGTGTACCTAGGGCCTATGAAGCTTAGAAGAAGGCAATGGAGTCCCTAGAACTGGAGTTAGGATGGTGGGGAGCTGTCATGTGGGTGCTTGGAGCTGAACTTGAGTTCTCTACAAGAGCAGTAAGTTCTCTAAACTACTGAGCCATCTCTCTGGCCCTCCATATGGCTTTTTCAGAAAGCCTTCAGTGTTCCTTATCCCTCCCCATATTTCTTCCTGTACCTTGCCCTCCTGCTCTCCTCTTCATTTAATCCTTCTAGTTTCTCCTTTATCTCTTACAACACTGTATTCTATTTCCCCTTCCTTGAGCTATACCCTCCCTTGTGACCCCTTACTAGTTACCTGACCTCTTTGGGTTCCAAATGAAACACACATGTCTAAAAACATTTTTATTTTTAAAGAAGATTTATATATTTGTGTATTTTCTGTAGATGGGTGTTTTATCTGCATGTACATCTGAACACCAGAAGAGGGCGTCCTATCCCATGGGCTACAGTCGTAGATGGTCGTGAGCCACCATGTAGATGCTGGGAATTGAACTCAGGGCCTCTGGAAAACCAGCAAGTGTTCTTAACTGCTGAGTCATCTCCAGCCTCATATCTAAAATTTATAAGCTAACATAACGTATGAGAGAAAACATGTACTGTTTGTCTTTCTAGGTCTGGATTACTTCACTCAAGATGATTTTTTTCCAGCAAGAAATAGGGTTTTGTTTTGTTTTTTTTCCTAAAAGTCCCATATCCTAGGGCCTGGGGAGATAGCTCAGTGGGTAAAGAGTCTGCTAAGCAAGCATGAGGACCTGGGTTGAGTGCCCAGAACTCTTGTAAAATGCTGGGTGTGGTGTCATTTTGCTTGTAATCCTGCTGCCAGGGAGGTAGAGACGGGCATATTATGCCTGAGCAAACTGGCCAGCCAACCTAGCTGAATTAGTAAGCTCCAGGTTCAGTGAGGGACTCTGGCTCAATTATAATGTAGCAAACAATCGAGGAAGACATACTCCCCCTCCCCCGCCCCTGTTCTTTGTACCCAGGAAGTAGATGCGGGAGGATCAAGATGGAGGCCTGCCTGGCTGAGCTCTATAAGAGATCTTGTCTCAAAGACAAAAGGAGCTGGGAAGATGACCCAGTGGACAAGTGCTTGCTCACATCCTCATTTAACGTTGAGTAGGTGTGGCCACCCGTAATCCTAGCACTCAAGAAACAGAGGCTGTGCCTGCGTGTGTGTGTGTGTGTGTGTGTGTGTGTTTGTGTGTGCATGCATGTATGTGTGTGGTGGGTCAGTGTTCCCTGGGGGAAGCTAGTTATCTTAGACTAGCCAGAATTGGCGAACTCCAGGTTCAGCAGGAGACCCTGCTTGAGTAGATAAAGTGGAAGAGAAAGACGCCCAGTATCTACTCTGGACTTCCATTTTCATGCACACACACATACACACATGCACATATGAGCATACATCCACATATGCACGCACCCTGCACAGGCAAGAGGAAAAACCAAAAAAAGAAGAGAAAACAAATCAACAAGCAAATGAAGACCACCCCCCAACACATGCACACATACACGAACGAACACACACACACACACACACACACACACACGCACGCACGCACGCACACGCACTCACACACGCACACACACGCGCGCACTCGCACACGCACGCACACACACACACACACACACACACGCCTGTATCCTCTCATTGCAGTGAATTCTGCTTATTGCATTCAGATTGCCCGGTAGGCACTGTGCCAAACACCTTGCATCAAACACATTTCATTACATGCCCATAAATTGGTGGTTTTTAATATAATTACAAGATTGTAGAGCCATTACTTTGGTCTTAATTCCAAAACACTTTCATCACCCTCAGTACGAGCCTTTTACCATCAGCTGCAGGCCCTCATGTCCCTGTGTGCCCTCTCCCCTGGTCACTACTAATCTGCTTTCTGTCCCTGTAGACTGGCTTTTTTTTCTGGACACTTCTTATCTATGGGATCATATATTGTTCATCCTGTTGTGACGGCTTCCTTCACCTTTTAACACGTTCTCATGGTTCAGCCACATGCTAGCCTGTGTCAGAATTCTGCCCATTTTTATGGATGGCTGTTCTGTTGAATGGGTATACTGTTATTTGTCTCTGTTCCTCTGTGGATGGGCATGTGTTTGATTTCAGCTCTCAGGCTGTTGTAAACGGTTCAGCTGTGGCATTCACAAACACATTCTGTGTGGCTCTTGTCCTCACCATATTGAAGTGTCCATCTGAGCTAGAGTTAAGAATATGACCCAGCAGCCAGGCATGGTGGTGCCCGCCTTTAATCCCAGCAAAGGCAGCTAGATGGGACTTCGAGGCCAATCTGATCTACAAAGTGAGTCCAGAATAGCCAGGACTGTCTCGAAAAACCAAAGGAGAAAATAAAAAGAATGGGGCTGGAGAGATGGCTCAGCGGTTAAGAGCTGGCTGCTCTTCCAGAGGTCATGAGTTAAATTCCCAGCAACCACATGGTGGCTCACCACCATCCATAATGAGATCTGGTGCCCTCTTCTGGCCTGCAGATATACCTGCAGACAAAACACTGTATACATAATAAATAAATCTTTAAAGAAAAAAGTCTCAGGTCATGTAAGAATGAGCCATCATTTACTTTTTTTTTTTTTTTTTTTTTTGAGACAGGGTTTCTCTGTGTGTAGCCTTAACTGTCCTGGACTCACTCTGTAGACCAGGCTAGCCTTGAACTCACAGAGGTACACCTGCCTCTGCCTCCCCCAGTGCTCAGATTAAAGGCATGCACCACCACGCCCAGCCATTTTGTTACTTTTTAAAATCCTTTCAAGACTATCTTCTGACCATGGCAGTACTGTGGAGACTAATGGGCTTTGTGGAAAGACTTCAGGATTGGAATGGGGCACTCTAGGCTCAGGTCCCAGGTCTGTGCTCTCCAGCAATGTGACACAGTGGCTGCTTGTCACATCTCCAATAGGATGCATGTTCTGGCATGACTGAGCATAGAGGGGCAGCCTTTGCGGAGAAAAATCATGGAGAATTACAGAATGTTTGGCCCGGTGACACCCCTAAGTCGTATAATCCAAACCCCATTTGTGGCTGGAGAGATGGCTCAGTGACTAAAAAAGCCCTTTGCTGCCAAGCTGACAACCAGAGTTCAGTCACTAAAACCCACATAGTTGAAGAGAACTGGTTCCAAAGATTGTCCTTTGTCTTCCACGCACACACTGTGGCATGTGAGTATGTGCACACAGCAGACTCCATTTTGTAGGTGAGACGCCAAGGCTCAAGGAGATCTCTGAGACTCCGTGGCTGACGGTAGAGACGCCAACAGGAAAGCCTGGAAGTCCCGGGCACCTGCCCAGGGCTGCCACCATGTCAACGGCCACACATGTCTCTTTGGGAGACAGAAACACAAACATCTTAAGAGAAAAGAGCAGGGAGATGGTGTCTCCATCTTGAAATGGTCAGGTTTAGGGGCTCACGTGAGTCCAAACACTTCCATGAGTAAAACCAGAGTCCACTCACTGGAGGGGCCAACTGAGCCGTTTCCAGGGGGTGCAGCTCAGGTGTGAGAGTGGATGCCTAGCACGTGCAGGGCCCTGGGTTTGATCCCCAGCACAGCATAGGACTGAGTGTGGTGCCGAACTCCCAAACCCAAGCACCAGGGGCAGGAAAACCAGAAGTTCAAGGTCAGCCTCAGCTAGTCCCTGTCTCCAAAACAAGCAAACCGGTTCCATCTAACCACGCTCTTAGCATCCACCAGGGTAAAGTCACCACAGTGGGAGGGAGCCCTGTCCTCTGTGATTCTCCAACTGGGCCCCAGACGCCTCTTGAGGCCCCTGAGAGCATAGGTGCCTGAGCCCCACACCCTGTAGGTCTGGGGTGGGGCCTGGGGATTTGCTTTGCTAACGAGTTCTAGGGTGATAATGGGGATCTGGGGACCTTGCTTTGGTACTTGGTTCTCGGTACAGTTCTGGGACCTGCTTAGTAGAGACACAGACTCACAGGCCTCATGCTTCCTGAAGACTCAGAATCCTGCATCTTATGTGTGTGTGTGTGTGTGTGTGTGTGTGTGTGTGTGTGTGTATGTGGGTGTGTGTGTGTGTGTGTGTGTGTGTGTGTGCGCAGCCGTGGAGATCAGAAGACAAGTCAGCTCTTTCCCTCTGCCATGTGGGCCCTGCGGATTGAATTTAGGTCCTCAGGCTTGGCAGTAGGCCCCTTAATTCAATTAGCCATCTGGATGGCCCATGAGTGCTTTTTTTTTTTTTTTAAAGATTTATTTATTATGTATACAGTGTTCTGTCTGCAGGTATATCTACAGGCCAGAAGAGGGCACCAGATTTCATTATGGATGGTTGTGAGCCACCATGTGGTTGCTGGGAATTGAACTCATGACCTCTGGAAGAGCAGCCAGTGCTCTTAACCGCTGAGCCATCTCTCCAGCCTGCCATGAGTGCTTTTTTAATTTGTTAAAAAATCATGTGATCTGAGCAAGCCATTTCTTTTTCTGTTTAGGGATCAGTAAGCACACAGCTGTTCTGACACAGTGGAGCTGGTGACTGAGGTGCTAACAGGCCCATAGCCCAGCATGGTGCTTAACTTCAATGATCCATGGCAATGTTAATGTCGGACAGAACCCTGCAGGAGAGGAGCCAGAGTCAGAGTGGGCGGCTCCAACCTGTTTGAGAAGAGCATTAAGAACCATGGCAATGCTTCTGGCTAGAGAAAAGTTGCTGATTTTCTCATTTTCCCGGGAGCCAGCAGCAGGCAGAAGGGCAGGGGTCACGTGGCTAATAAACACATAGCTTCAGCTTTGCCAGATGCACGCATTCTAGAGATTGATTACACACCACGAGACCTCACTCAAGGCCACTGAACAGCAAGCTCAAACATGGTTGCACTGAAAAAAAAAAGGCAAAGATTTATTTATTTGTAGTGCAGTTTTAAGTTTGTAACAAAATGGAATGGAGAGGGAAGTAGTCTCCACAAAACCTTCTCCCCCCAGCCTCCTCCTGGTCCACCTCACCAGACTGGTCCATTGTTCAGTTACCTTTTCTCCTGCTGTGAGAAATACCTAAGAGAAGCGCTCAAGGATGAGGGTTTACTTTGCTCGTTTCTGAGGATGTGGTCCGTCTCAGCAGCTTGAGCTGAAGGCTGCTCGTCATTCCATTGGAGCCACATTCTGAGAAGCAGAAACAGAGATGAACGTGGTTCAGAGTTTCCTTTCTTCTCCCTATTCAGCCCAGGACCCCACATGGTGGAGGGTGGGCCTTCCCACTCCACTTAACCCAGTCTACAAGCACTCCCACAGACACACCCAGAAGTTTGTCTCCTAGGTGAATGGTAATCCTGTCATGTGGATAGCATTAGTTGTCACAACTGTCATATGGTTAGCTGCTGAGCCTGTGTCCCCACACCTTCTTCATGTCCCATGCAGTGGTTCATTGGAGGTACTGTGCATTCTCTGCAAATGTGTAGTGGCATGTCTTCAGCCTCACAAACCAGGCGATATGTCCCCTGCTCTGAACACCCTCAGTGCCCTGCCCTACATGTCCATCCCCCAACCCCAGCCCTTGCCAACTCTGTTAATTGGTTCTTTTAACATTTTTTAAATTTTCTTTTTAGCTAAAAAAATAAAAAATTATACATGGCGTGATCATGCACACCTTTAATCCGAGCACTTGGGAGGCAGAGGCGGGCGGATCTCTGAGTTTGAGGACAACCTGGTCTACAAAGCAACTCGAGCCGTCTAGGATAGCCAGGGCTATTACACAGAGAAACCCTGTGTCAAAAAAATCAAAATTAACTAACTAACTTTTTGTGTGTGTGTGTGTGTACACATGTAGTACTGTTTGATGTGGTGTCGAGGTCAGAAAGGACAACTGTCAGGAAGGAGCGAGATCTCTCTTTTTCTCCCTTGTTAAAACACTGTCTTTTTTTCTATTTTTTGAGATGAGGGTCTCACATAGCCCAGGCAGGATTCATACTGTAGCCGAGGATGTCGCTGAGCTCCTCATCTTCCTACCTCTACCTGAGGCTGGAATTGTGTACCACTATACTCAGTTTATGCACGCTGGGGGATTGAAATCAGGGCTTCCTGTGCCTTAGCAAGCAGTGTACCAACTCACCTGCCCCTTCTGTACCCCAATTCAAGCTCTGTCCAGCATGCCCAACTTCCAGCTGGCCACTCTGCCTGCTTCTTGGATTTTGTTCATTGGAACCTGTTTCTGCCAAGTGTTACTTGTCACCAGGTAGTCACTGGAATGAATGTGTTGGATGGCCTCTCATAAACAGAACTTTTGGGATAGAAGGCTCCTTTATTAATACTTAAGTGCCGTTTTAATTAGAAGTTTGGGGTGTGTACTTCAGCCTTGTTGCAATGCATGTAATTACAAGGATAATTATGCCTGGTGCTCACTGGTACAGTGTTGCACTGAACTTCTCTATTGAAGCTCAAGTGGGTGCAGTTGGGAGTGTTGAGGAAGGACACTGGAGTACAGGTGTACTCTAATATTGATGTAGGAGTGCATGGTTGTCCCTGGGGTCCGTTACCCATCTGCCTCCCCAACTCCTGGTAGCACTCTGTGGATAAATGCCACCTGGTAGCGAGAGATTTGAATAGCAGGAGCCTCCATGGCTGGACATTTGTGGGGCAAGATGAAGCCTGGGAAACCAGAGAAGGCAGACCCTGAAGGTGGAGGCCTCAGTTTCTCCTCCTAGGTTGCTTTACCCTCTTCTCTCTGTACCAGTCTCTGTCGATGAGCCTAAATTTAGGGTGACTCTAAGCTTCCCAATTTGAGGGGATACAGGACTCTTGCATACTAATATTGGGGAAGTCTTGAGCAAACGGCTGCAAACAGCTTTGTTGGTTGCCCTGCTCCAGTCTCTGGTCTGGAACCTTCATGCTGATGTATTAGCCCCCGTGTCTCACCAGAGTGACGATGGAAGATCTGGCTGGCAACCCAGCCCTAATCTTCCCATTGAGGGAAACCTCATAAACGGTTATGGGAACGTATGAGTTCATATGCCATAGTGCAAGGGCTCGGTGCTGTTGACAGCATGTGTTTCACTGGGTTGAATGGGACCTTAGATAGAGCTCACCAGCTCAGCCCCCATTGGGCCTCATATTATGTGGCCCATATTACACCCTTCCTCACTTTCTTGGTGACCTGGTGACTTCTTAACCATTTGAGTCTCCCTAGAGGATGGGATCCTCTTCTAAAAAATTTAACTGTCATTCTTATTTATTACTTTTGTGTTGGGGTGTGGAGTGCGCATGCTCCAATGTGCATACGAAAGCCAGAGGACGACTCTGTAGTTGATTTTCCCACTCCCAGCATGTGGGCCCTGGGGATTGAACTTGGGTTGTTGGGTCTGGTGGCGGGTGCCTTTACCAGCTGAGCGATCTCAGCTGAAGCTACTCCCCGTGCACCTGTGTGTAGGGGTTAGATAAATTAGATTTAGGAAATATATAGGAGTTTCTGATACTGTCTCTTAATTCGGGGCCTGAAGAGCATTATCAGCATGAAGTCAGCAAAAACAGGAAAGACTCAATAGACTGAAAAACAAGTTTGAAGTCAGGAAAAACAGGAAAGACTCAATAGACTTGAAACAAAGTATCTGGCCTGACATTGTTTTCAGCTGCTAAGTGGGCGCAGCCCAAATTAAGCTGAAACAGAGTTCCTCCTATCTAAGGACAGTGCATGGAGCCCAGAAGAGAAGAGGCCCCTGATGCTAGAGAGCTCCAAGAGTCCTGCTGAAAAAAGGGCTGGCCATTGATGGCCAGCTCTCTCCCTGAAGCAGAAAGAAGCCAGTGAGCAAAGAAAGCCTGAGCAAGACACCAAAAGGCCAAGGACTGGACCCTGTGGCTCAGCTTTTGCCTAGAGGGGTTTGATCTGTCCGAACAGTGGCCTAAAAGAAATTGTGCCTGGCTTTAAGGACTGAGGCAGAGCAGCTGAGTTCCTGATAAAAAAGAAGTAAGTTGGCCTGCAGACGGCTGGGGTCTCCCACAGAGAAGAAAGCATGAAGCCTTATTTAAGGTGAGACTGCAATAACCAACTACCCTGACGAGCCTGCATCTGAGAGATCCAGAAGAAGGACTGCTAAGTGTGTTAAAGAATCTACAACAAAGACTGTGTTCCTGACGACTGAGGACCTGCCCCAGAGACTGTATCATTCTAAAAGGTTATGAAAGTAGTTGTTATAATTATCAATAGGTTTAGTGGATAGGTTAAAGGCGTTGTAGGATTTTATAGGATTAATAGATAAGAAATTGTTGGTGTTTGTTATAAGTGAATTTAGTAATAAATAAATAAGTGTTAAATAATAATTTAAAAGTTCGGTTACACCTGTGTACCCTTAACTCAGTGTTTACAGGAGTTTTCTTTCTGCTACTGCAGTTTAAACTGTTATCTCATGCATGCTCATCAAGTACCCTACCAGTGAGCAGCATTGGAACCCTCTCCTGAGGGTGCCATTCTATCTGCAGCCTCGATTGTCCCTTCCCTGGTCTCAGACCCCTCACCTGTTCTTAGTTGGCCAGATCACCACCCGGAGGGCTTTGAATGAAGATTTACGGACCAGCAGGTGCTCAGCTGGCAAAGGCATCCAGCCTGGTGGGCTTGAGTTCCATGCCCAGGAGCCCCACGGTGGAACAAAAGAACCAAGTCCCACAAACTGTCCTCTGACCTCCACACAGGTGTCCACCTCCCCTCAGATATAAATGTAATAAGCCAGACACGGTGGCACTTGCCTTTAATAACCCAGCACTTGAGTGGGGTGGGAAGGGGCAAAGGCAGGTAGCTCTCTGTGAGTTTAAGGCCAGCCTTGTCTATATAGGGAGTTGCAGGCCAGCCAGGACTACTTAGAGAGACTGTGTGTCAAAAAACCAAACCAAACCAAAATGAATGTAGTAAAATCTTTCAAAAAAAAAAAAAAAAGAAGAGGGGTGTGTGAAAAATGGAATATAGAGACTCCGTCTACCTAACCTGGGTCCAGATTCCCTACCCCCAACTCCCAGTTCGATACCCCAAGCTAAGGAATGATGGACAAGACACTGTGTGTGTATGTGTGTGTGGGGGGGGGGGCGGGGTCCTGGAGATAGAACCATGTTAGGCAAGCACTCTCCCACCAAGCTATATTTTCCAGGCTTTTAAATTTCACTTAATAGCAGTTTCCTTCTGTGGAGGGGCTTGGGAAGAGTGGCTGGCATAATATATCAGGCCATATGGTGACCGTCCCTAAGGGCATAGCTGGAAGAGTGTCCCTTCCTGTGTACTGATGGGAAGATGAGTGGACAAGGGTCACTTCCAGGTTTGTTCCAGGATGACTAGGTACCTGGGAGTTCATGCTCTTCCCTCAGCAGCTGATGCTCTGTGCTGTTGAGTGGCTGGTGACGCAGCTGGAATGAAGCATGTTCGCTTCAGGTCCAAAGGACCTGTCGAAGGAAACCTTCGTGACCTCTGCTTTCAGTGGCAGCCGGAGTGCCCTGACTAGGGACTTATACCTCTGGTAGGCAGTTTGGGGTTACAGGATGCCGAGAACACATGGGTCCCTGGGAACAGTGGCAACAGAGTCACAGGCAGAGGACAAGATATGAAGCCACCGGATGAGGATCTGGCCCATAGATTAGCCTCAGAGCTTATGGAGGGTAGGTGACAGAAGCGTTGGGGGTGACATTCCTAGCCCTTGGCATCCTTGCAGGGTAAGGATGGCGGTCCAGAGACTTTGTGTGTTGCTTAAATCAGACTTGAACAATGGAGCGAGAATTTTCTTCCCTTTCTGTTGGGTAATTGTTTCACCATGGAAAATTAATGGACCTTCAACAAAGGGTGAGTGAGACAAGGAGGATTTCATTTGTGTGGGGGTGACAGCTCGAATGTGAAGTGGCAGGTGGGGGAGCTGCATTGCCAGTGAACAGTGACAGCTCTGAGTTCTCACAAGCTGTGGGATGCTGACTGAGAGGGAGGAAAAGAGAAAGAGAGCTTGGTGAGCTCTCAGTGGCCTTGGAGTGAGTTGAGCTAAGAGTGAGTCACCAATCAACGGGAGAGCTGGAGTGAGCCTCCTGGCTCAGAGCCACAGTGAGCCAGTTGTTGAAAACAGAAACAGGTCTCCCAAAAACATTTATACAGGCTCAGGTGGGTTTCCGACTGGCTGAGTATCTGCAAATTAGGTGAAAAAAAAGGGAGGGGGGATCAATCATTGGATCAATGGAGAGCTGGCCCAAGCTGGGGGGAAGTTCTCTGTTACATCTGCTGTTCAGACCCCCACTTTACCCCTTTGGATGTTGTAGCAGAAGTGGAGAAAATAAATTGAAGAAAGTGAGTTAGCAACCCCCGCCCTACCTCAAGACACATGTACAAACCCCTCACCCCTTTCCAAATATGGGGCTGACTGCCAGCTCTGATCACAACTGGGGCCCTCCTATCATTTTTAATGGGAAAACACCTGACATAAATAAATACACAGAGGAAGGCCTTATTAGGCTATGGTTTTCTGGTGGGGAGGGCATGGCAGAGCAGCTGCTTCTGGAAAGAGGGGGGGAGGGACTGCAAGCTATGCTAGTGGGCTTTCTTTTTTTTTTAAATTCCCTTTTCTTTTTATTTTTTTCCTTTATTTTTTATTTCTTCAAGTTACATCTCCATCACAGTCCCCTCCCTATTCCCCCTCCAGTCCCACCCTCAACCCCCCCATCCTCTTCCCTTTTTTTTTTTCTTTTAAGTTTAAGGTATATCTTATTTCCCCCTACAGTTTCCCCTTTCAGTCCAACAAATTGCTCTTTCTCTTATAATAATAAATATAATACAGTACAACAGAGGTAATTAGACCACAGTTATGAGGGTTATATGGCTTAGCATACATTCCCAATGTCCAGTCCATATGTATTTGGTACCTGACTTTAACATTCTACTATCTAACCATCTCCATGAGTTTAAAGATCTATATCTGACTCAACATTCATACTAATTGCAACACAATTTTAAAAGTATCTTCTTAGATGTATGACACTCTCTTGACTCCTAAACAACTCAAAATTTAATTATGAGACTCTATCTGTTCTTCAATCACCTCAGTGACCTGAGAGGGATAAATATATCTGATTTTATAGGAAGTACAGGGTCTGCAGCTTCCCAAACTAAGAAATGACATACCAGTGGCTGCCTGGACAGTTCCCATTTTCTCTCCATACATTACAGCATTGCTCTTCAGTCATTTGGCCCCGCTTCTCTGACAGACATTGATTGTAGAGCAGGGGTTATGAAGGACTTGCCTACCCTGTCTTGGCAGAGCTAGGCTGTCGACTTACCTGCTTCCAGGTTTTGTCCTTTTTGGACAGCATTCTGTCTACGGTTGGAGCAAGGGGCTTTTCCTACCAAGAGATAGGCTTGCGACTAATTCAATCATCTCCCACTGGAGATTCTTCGATGCTCATCTTCTACTTGGAGGAGAATAGGGGGTGCTGTCAGGAGTTGATATGTCTTGATATAAAAAAATCTAAAGTTACGAAAACATTTTTTTTTTTAAGATTTATTTATTATGTATACAGTGTTCTGTCTGCAGGTATATCTGCAGGCCAGAAGAGGGCACCAGATTTCATTATGGATGGTTGTGAGCCACCATGTGATTGCTGGGAATTGAACTCATGACCTCTGGAAGAGCAGCCAGTGCTCTTAACCGCTGAGCCATCTCTCCAGCCCACGAAAACATCTTTGAATGCCATATTCTGCAAATCTCTTGAGGTTTAAATTCCCTTTTCTTATTCCATCGGGGCACCCGGCCCCATGTAGACTAGAGCTGTCTACATCAGGGCGTGTCTCCTCTAGTGGGTCCTGTCAGATGTGCTTTACTAATCCTGGGCACCCAGCAAGCTAAGCAGGTTGACGGTCAAGAGTGACTAACAATGGTGGGATTGTTGGGGTGTACAGTGTGACCTTTCCTGGCGTGAAGGAAGTATCTGTTCACCCCAGGTAGGGCACTGACTGGAGATCAAAGGAATAGTCTGGCTCAAGTTCATCTTAGTGAGAGCCGGAATCTATCAGGATGGCTTACGGGAGCGGGCATGACTCAAAGGCAGCCGTGTCTCCAGAAAGCCCACCCCGGCATGGGTGGTGTCTCCCGAGAGGACTACATCCCTGAACGTTGACCTTGTGGACAGCGCCACTGAAGTCCCCTTACCCCACAGCTGGTTCCTGCTTATGTAATCTTGAAGAAGGGGGTTTTTGTGACCCTTGTAACTTTTTGAGTTTCCTTTAGAGAAAAAAAATTACCTTTTTATTACATTTTTTATTACATTATGTGTGTGTCTGTGTGTCATAGCATGTGTGGAGATCAGGACTTGGTTCTCTCTTTCCACTGTGTCAAACTTAGGATAAAACTTAAGTTGTCGCTTCTCGGCCCTTTGGCTAAGATCAAGTGTAAAACTTATGTTGTCAGACATAGCAGCAAATGCCTTCACCTACTGAGCCATCTCACCAAGTTTTCTGAGCTGTTTGAACCTCCAGTTTCCTGAGTTTGCCAATTCTTACCAGCCTGGATGAGCGCCGAGGGAATAGCTACATAATAGGATGGTGTGTGAATACACCATCATGGTGAGCAGGTGGTGGACTGGCCATTTCTGGGCTGATCTGCTCAGGCTGACAGGAAAAAACCGGAGTGGCTTTTTGACTTTATGTATCTTCTCCAACTGTCATCACTTCCCTCACTTTGGGGACCAGCAGCCCACAGTACAGTCCTTCATCAGTGCCAGATCCTGAGAGGCCCAACTCACTGCTGCGTGTGAGTACACGCTGTTCCTGTCTCCCTTTTGTGGGTCTGTTTTTCTCTGAGTTTTTTTTTTTTTGTCCCTCTTATTTATAATTTTATTAAAAAGATTAGCCAGATGTGGTGGCACATATCTTTAATCCTAGCACTCGGGAGGCAGAGACAGGTGAATCTCTGAGTTCAAGGCCAGCCTGGTGTAACCGAACTTTTAAATTATTATTTAACACTTATTTATTTATTACTAAATTCACTTATAACAAACACCAACAATTTCTTAACTATTAATCCTATAAATTCCTACAACCCCTTTAACCTATCCACTAAACCTATTGATAATCATAACAACTACTTTCATAACCTTTTAGAATGATACAATCTCTGGGGCAGGTCCTCAGTCGTCAGGAACACAGTATTTGTTGTAGATTCTTTAACACACTTAGCAGTCCTTTTTCTGGATCTCTCAGATGCAGGTTCATCAGGGTAAGTTGGTTATTGCAGTCTCACCTTAAATAAGGCTTCATGCTTTCTTCTCTGTGGGAGACCCCAGCCGTCTGCAGGCCAACTTACTTCTTTTGAATCAGGAACTCAGCTGCTCTGCCTCAGTCCTTAAAGCCAGGCACCGTTTCCTTTAGGCCACTGTTTGGACAGATCAAACCCCTCTAGGCAAAAGCTGAGCCACAGGGTCCAGTCCTTGGCCTTTTGGTGTCTTGCTCAGGCTTTCTTTGCTCACCGGCTTCTTTCTGCTTCAGGGAGAGAGCTGGCCATCAATGGCCAGCCCTTTTTTCAGCAGGACTCTTGGAGCTCTCTAGCATCAGGGGCCTCTTCTCCTCTGAGCTCCATGCACTGTCCTCAAATAGGAGGAACTCTGTTTCAGCTTAATTTGGGCTCCGCCCACTTAGCAGCTGAAAACAATGTCAGGCCAGATACTTTGTTTCTTCAAGTCTTGAGTCTTTCCTGTTTTTCCTGACTTCAAACTTGTTTTTCAGTCTATTGAGTCTTTCCTGTTTTTGCTGACTTCATGCTGATAATGCTCTTCAGGCCCCGAATTAAGAGACAGTATCAGAAACTCCTATATATTTCCTAAATCTAATTTATCTAACTCCTACAATGGAGCCTAAAGATTTTAACACCTTAGAATAGGTGATTAAATAAAATTGTTGAGGCAAAAGTAGTAAAAGAAAGTCGGTTAGCACCGTGTGGCTTTATTTAGTGCAGCAAATAAAACAAGAATTTGTGAAACAGGCAATAAAATATGAAGTGGAAAGCAAGGGACCTAGGACAATTAATAAAGTAATAAAACAATAAGGAAATAGTTAAAGTCACCCAAGGCACAATAAGGAGCAGACATGGCCATGGAGAGGTGACACTGTGAAGCTGGGCTGGAGGAGTCATGATTCAAAGAGGAAATAGATGTAGTTAGATGAAGGCAGCGGCAGGGAAGATGATAAGGAATGACAGGGTAGACACCCAGAGTAGCAGATGATTCTCATTGCCCAAGTATAGTCTGAAAGTCATTTAAAGACTTAGGAGAAGACAATTTTTCTACTTGAAGGTCTGAAAATACAGACTGGACAGATCCCTCAACTAAGAATCAAAATTAAATATTTATTTAGAGACTGATACCTAAGTATTTTTTCTAGTTAGAAATTACTTTTCAAGACAAAAGAAGAAAGAAAACACAGGCTACCCACAAGGGCTCTGAAACATTAAATACAAAGAATTGTGATTGCTAAAATTCATCTTTTGGGGTGGGAATTTCAGACAGAGTTTCTGTGTGTAATTGTCCTGGCTGTCTTGGACTCACTCCGTAGACCAGGCTGGCCTCGAACTCACAGAAACCTGCCTGCTTCTGTCTTGTGAGTGCTGAGATTAAAGGTGTGAGCCACTGTGCCTGGCTAGAATTCATCTTTTATAATGGTTGAAATTGTTTTGTTGGTGTCATTTGCATGTGAAGAAAATATGGAAGTATTTTCAGATAGATACAGATTGTTCTAGAAAGAGGAGTGTTTTGTTTTGGTTTTTGGTTTTTGATTTTTTTTAAATGAAAATCATCCAAAACATGAATCAAGATTTACAGAAATATTAACTGTGATGTTTGTTGCACAAAGGAAGTGATGCTGGAAGTCAGGTGGGCACCTGTGACTGTAGCTCTCAGAAGGCCAAGCCAGGAGGATGGAGAATTCAAGGCCTGACTGGGCTGAACAGTCAGACCCAACTAATGAACTACATAATAATCAATCAATCAATAAGAAACAAAGAAACAAAGAAACAAATAAGTAACCATGACCATTGAAGCCTTTTAAGGAAACAAGAGTCTCGATATTTTCCATGTTGATAACTGCATCAACAAACAAGAATAGTCTATCATGAGAAAGCAAATATGAAGTCTTTTTTCAGTTTACACCATATCTAAATACTAAAATCCTTGGAAATAATAACCATCTCACTGAGAAGTGCCCAAAGCAGGGTCACTTCATCTGAAGACAGCTTAAGAAACTTTTCCAAGAGCAGAAAATATTCAGAAACTAAAATTGTGAGAGAGGAACTTAGAATACTAATGGTGGGTGATATACACTGTGTGTGTGCACATGTGCGTTTGCATGCAGGTGTGAGTGTATCTGACATTAATTTCTAGAAAGAGGAAACATTTGTGAAGGGCACAGCAAATAAGTCAATAAATATGATAGAAGACAATTTCCCTGAGCTACAGAGAGATTGGCTTCTGTCTAAATAATTTACCAAGCACTCTGCCAAATTAACTTTTAGATGGTCCTCAAATTACATGATCTTAGACAAATTCTTAAATCATATAAGTAGAAAAGTCTACATTCTTCCAAAAAAAGAAGACAATAGATTTCCCTACTCCCCCCCAAAAAAGTAAGACTTAGATTGGCACTTAATTCTTTTCAGTCTACAACATCATTTGCACTAAAACCTCAATAATTATAGATCTTGAATGAATGTGGCTTTTAAATTCCTTAGCTAGCCTCAGACATGCAGATTTCAAAATATGTGCCATCCATGGGCTCCTACTGAAAAGATTACTTGAAGAGATTGATATCAAAATGAAAAACATCTTGGTCATCGTGTGGGTCCCTTAGCAAGTAGAGCAGGTCTGTCTCTGACATGGACTCTGATGCCCACTTACTTCCCTCTAATGGGGCTGCCGTGCCTGGCCTCAGTGGAAGAAGATGTGCTCAGTCCTGATGTGACTCAATGTGCTGGGGTGGGATGGTACAATGCTGGGAGATAAGGAGAAGATGATGGGAGGGTGGGACCTGGAGGAGGGGAGGGGAGGGCTAAGTAAGATAGGGATGTAAAAGTGAATAAAAAACATTTTTAAAAATGAAAAATGCATTTAAAATAAGACATAAAAAAGAAACAATCCAAAGAAACAGAGGTATGTAATGCCCTAACAATGTCACCAATGCAATTATGGAGCAAAATTTAAGATTTGGTTGATTTTCAAAGGAGAAAACACACATTTTTATGTAGAATAACCCAAATTTCTCTTACTGCAATTACTTAAGCTAGAAAATGTTATCTTCTTGCTACCATACACCTCCTCCCAGACACACCTGCTGGGTGACAGGTGAGCTAAAACAACCTACATTTTGATGATAATCATCTCATGTTATAGTTTCCCCCCCCCAAAAAAATTATATATTTAATATCAGATGAGATGTCCTACTTTTTATACTTTGCATTTCCCCGAGGGAGACCGGGAGAGTGGGGTCCTTTGGACACACCTGCTTGTGCAAAGTTTGTCATGTCTTCAAGGATTAGGAGATTTCTCTACTAAACACTCAGAGAAGCAGAATAAGGTGGACATCTCCTCAGTTTGCTTGGAAATTGTCGTGTACCCGCTGTGTCTATTGAAGACAGCATGATCATGGATAAAACTTCCTGCCAGTTTTGAATAAACACCTTGAATTCTAAATTTAAAATATCAGCCAAATAACAGTGTAATGAGATAATAGAATCCTGAACCCTGATACAATCATAGGCTTGTGGGACATTGACTTTTACAAAATGTGCCAAGATGGCTCTGGTGTACTGTGTGACAATGGAAACCATGGCATCATCTAGTCTGACTCTGAAAGATGTCTCTGAATACTTACACATTCTGAAGTCAGACCCGATGTGAATAATAACTAATAAGGCTGACTTAATAATTATATTCTAAATCCTATACCCCACAGAGAATAAACTTTCCTCTCAAATGCCCATGAAATATTTATTAGTTCACAGAGAATGCCTCATGGATCCCAAGGCGCAGGGTTTCCCATCCCCATAGAAACAAAGAACAGGGAATGAGCTGTGAAGTAGCTCAGAACTTCAGCTCTAAGGAAGATATTTATGCTTTTTATATCAGCATGTCATAAGGAACATGGGTCAATAAATAAACAAAAATTAGAAAAATCTAGAGTGGAAGAAAGTGGCTGTCTAGGTCAGAGGTTGACAAACTATGGTCGGGTCCCTTTTTTTCTACATAAAATTTGGTTGTAGCAAATCATGTTTATTTGTTAGGGCTCAAAGTTGCTTTTATGCTTAAAAAAATGAGTTGTGACATGGAGACCATATGTTGTCCCCCCAACACAAGGGGGCCTAAAATATTTTCTGTCTGGCTTTTCACAGAAAAAGTTGACTGACCCCTGAACTGAAAAAACATCTGAAACCCATGGGAATGTGCAAAGAATATCATTAGCAAGGCTGGCTTTCTGGGTGTGTGCCTGTATGGTTGAGACCCGTGCCCTCGGTGAGAAGGGCTGGCATTTGGCTGCATGCTCTGCTATTACCATCTTGAAATTCTTAATAAATTTTCAGCAAGGGCACTGGAAGTGCCCTATCCAGTAAGTCATTCAGAATGCACGAACAGATCCCTAGTTTCCAATCAACCAAAGGGTTAAGAACATCCTTGGAGCCGGGCGGTGGTGGCGCACGCCTTTAATCCCAGCACTTGGGAGGCAGAGGCAAGCGGATCTTTGTGAGTTCGAGGCCAGCCTGGTCTACAAAGTGAGTCCAGGACAGCCAAGGATACACAGAGAAACCCTGTCTCGAAAAACCAAAAAAAAAAAAAAAAAAAAAGAACATCCTTGGACCATCATCTGAGGCTGAGATCTTCTTCCCTCCTTTGCTGTAGCCTATTTATCTGGGATCCTCGTCAAAATACTTGAAAAGTATCTTGTTTTATGTCTTTCTTTGTTCTTCGTCAAGAGGCTGGAGAGAGAGAGATGGCTTAACCGTTCCCTTGCATTGGACCATGCACATGGTGGCTCACAGTTGTCTGTAACTACAATTCCAGGGGATTTGACACTTCTTCTGGCCTCGGAGGACACCAGACACACAAGTCCTGCACAGATACACATGCAGGCAAACACGCATAAAATAAATCTTCTTAACAACAACAACACATAACTTTATCAAACTGTTACCATGTTTGAACATGAAATTTAGAATAACCTATACCTGTGTTGTAGGGTTAGGATCACTCCCACTTGGCTCCAGGATAAACCGTCTCTGATCCCCTTTGAGGTGAGGGTTGTGTATTTGCATCGCAACAGAGTTGCCCTCGGCAGTCCCTTCATCAACCCTCACAATGACCCGGTGAAGCAGGTATTTATAGACTTTAATTCCTTGTTGACTGGGCTTTGGAGAGATGAAGTTACAGTGCGGCCTCAATTAGCGTATCTTCACGTCTTCCAAAATTTCCTGATCTGCCGAACTCAGACTCATTTGGAGAAAACCCAGCCTAGAAAGGCATCCTAAAGATGAAGGTACAGGGGCCGGCCCCTAGAGCTCAGGCTCAGGCCGACTCCACACAAAGCGGATCCTCCCTGGGTTCTCGAGCGGGCAGTAGGAGCTGCGCGCTGATTGGTGCGTGCGGCCAGAGCTCCGGTCTCGCTCCGCCCTGGCTCTCATCCTGGCATCCCTATTGGACGAGCGGCCGTGCGCGCTGCGCTCACCGCCCCTATGGCTCCGCCCCCGAGCCCCGCCCCTCGGACTCAGAACTTGCACCCGGTGCCGGCGGCCGCCGAGGGAGCGTGACTGCTGGGCGCAAGGCTCTAGGACGCATTGTGGTAAGTGCTACCTACCTCAAGCGGCCCACAGGCTACGCGCCGCGCAGAGTAACAGTGGTCAGAGGCTGAGCGTGGCAGAGCTTGGGGAAGAAGGGAAAGCAGGGTCCCGGGCTTCGCCGCGTCCCTTCCCCTCCCCCAGTACGCTTGGTAGCACTGCTGTGCACTAGTTTGGGTGGTGCCCAGGGGTCGCGGATTCGCTGGCCGGAGATTGCTCTGGGGAATGAGAGGCTCTTGGTTAGAGCTCCCGGAGAGCCCGACATCCGTTTCCCTAGAGAGACGCCCGTGGCCACGGGGAGAGGCAGCTGCGCATGTCGCTTCGGGAGTGTGCCTCTCCGCCCGTGGCAGCGAGGGACACCCCCGGCCTGTGCAGTTACCTGCGTCCCCTCTGCTTGCTTTATTTGCCCCAGTCACTGCCTGCCAGGCCAGCGCGGGGGTGGAGACGAGTAGCCACTGGCTGCGGGTATGAGGTCCGGAGGGATCCTGCCATTGGCCACTGCGAACAGTCATGTGCAGGTACAGTCTAAGGATGGTCACGCGGAGCTCCCTAAACCCCAAAGCTCAGAAACCAGGCCCCGACTTGTCCGGCTCTCACCTCAGCAGGTTCTTTCCCCTGGGTGGGAAAGTGGGTCAACTCTGTTCTGGTCTTGAGTTGGCCTTTGGGACTGCTGGGGTGCGAACTAACACTGTGCCCCTTGCCTTCCCACATCGGCTCTTGGCCTTGGCTGGGTCCCGAAGCCTGGCTGGAGCCAGCGGTGGGGCAACTCGTGCGCATGGCTCCGGAGGCTCCGGTTGCCCGGTTGCCCGGCAGAGCGGCTGCCAGGCTCTAAAGTTCCCAGTTGACCACAACAGTAACTAAATATAGGACCAGCTGGTCCGGCCGGAGTGTCGCAGTGGCTTCTTTGCATAGATCTGAGGGCTGCAGATAACGTGGTAGAGTTCTGGTCCTTAAGGGCTGGGTCAGAACCATGGTCAAGGTTTAAAATTAAGTACCCCAGCCCCTAGTTTGGAATCTAGGTGAGACCTGTTTCTGATCTGGCAGAGAAATTGTACAGCAGTCACAATTATGGCTGGCTCAGAGCAGACTAGCACACCAGTCTTCAATTTATTATCCGCAAACTTCCGGTTTACCCTTGTTTGATCACCTATTGATTGGTCGTGCCTTAATGTGGGAAGCCCTTACTGGCTTGCAAAGTCCTTCCGCAGAAGTGGTTTATCATCAGTTAATTTTCATTGCAGCTCCATTGAGGGAGGTGAGGTTTGCGCCTTGTAACTGGGGTTGCCCCATAACATTGAGAACTTTCCAGAATTCTGCTGGGATTAGTTGTGTCCCTCAGAGGACAGCCTACCAGGAAGGACTCCAGAGATCTGGAATAGGCTGCAGGCCTCTCCTCCGAGACTCATCTTTGCCTACCTGTTGCTGGCACCCTATGGTTCCTCCCTCTGGGGTCATCCCACAGACCCGCCAAGCCTCCCACCCCTGGGCTGTACTGGCATATATAACTGGCTCGTTCCATCAGGCATGTCCAGCCTGTGATCCGTGGGTCCAGTTTATCCCAGGAGAGCTGCTTAATACCCATGTAGGTGCCAGGGCCATGTTGGAGTGTCAGAAGGTTACTTCTAGTCCATACCCCATCTCTGTCTCTTTATTGTCCATCGTGGGTTTTATAGATGGTGACCAAAAGCTTTCAAATTTAAACATATCCTGGAGCTATGTTATAAACTGGGGATGGAGGTGGGACTCAGGTGAGCAGGTAGGAAGTGTTTGTTCTTTCTGTCAAAGCTCCTTTGGTTTTGGAATGATTTCTTTGGAAATTTCTTCTTCCTCCTCCTTTTTCCTGTAGTTTTTCTTTTTCTCTTTTCTTCCTTCCTTTATTTAGCTTTTTTTGGAACAGGGTCTTCTTCTGTAGCCCAGGCTGCCCTGGGACTCAGCATCCTCCTGCCTCAGTGTTCCTTGTGCCAGGATTATAGATATATGCCACCCTGTCCAGTTTCCTTGAAAATTTCCAGGTCTCCTCCACCCAGAGTCTGGGATGAGTGACACTAGTTGTGGGGAAGCAGCTCAGGTCCATGGGGGCCAGTAGCTCCTGTTTCTCTCTGACTCTCTGCTACCACCACCTTTATTTGAAGGGCTGACCAGTTTCTGCTTCTGGGAGCCTAGAACCTAGACCTGTGGGGCTGTCCTGGAGCCTGTGGTTTGTTCTGGTTCCAGAGGGATGTGAGTGCCTTGATTGTTCAAATAGTGCTGATGCGCATGCAGATTGTGAATGGACTCAACTTGTTTATATAAATGTGGGGGCAGCCCACAGCCCTGCCTCTCATTTGACTTGGACAATTGTGTGTTCCTCTTTTTAAAACATTGAAAAGAAAAGAAAAAAGGACAGCCATGTGTTCCATTCCATCCCTCCCGTTCCCCACCAGTACTGGGATTAAATGCAGGGCCCTGAGAGTGGTCTCACTAAGTTGGCCTTGAACTCACTTCTGTAGCCCAGACAGGTCTTGAACTTATGATTCTCTCTCTTCAGCCTGCTGAGTAGCTGGGATTACAAGCCTGTGCCACCAGACAGAGCAATTATAGCTGTGTTTTTCTCCCCAGCCTTTCTCTCCTAGCTTCTAGGAGATACTAAAGAAATCCCTGAGGGTTCACTGGCTGGTTAAGTCCCAAGTGGACACAGTTTTTGGGGCCAAAGGAGCCACTAAATACAGTTGGATAGTTTTCTTGGTGCCCCTTGGTGGGGCCAGGAGCCCACTCCAGCTCCCTCAAGTTTTTCGAGCCCTGCTACCCTATGGAATAGGAAGAACCGCAGGTTAAGAATTAGGAGAAGCTGGAGGGTGGTGGCGGCGCATGCCTTTAATCCCAGCACTCAGAGAGGCAGGTAGATCTCTGTGAGTTCAAGGCCAGCCTGGTCTACAGAGCGAGTTCCAGAACAACCAGGGCTACAGAGAAACCCTATTTCAAGAAAGAAAAAAAAAATCGAAAAACCAAACCAAAACTCCCCCAAAACCCAACAAGATTTATGAGAGTTGGGGGTCTCTGGCTGGTTGGTCTACTGTCTTGCCTCCTCAGTTCCCTGTTTGTGAAGGACGTAAGATAAATCAGGACCAATGAGATGGCTTAGTAGATAAAAGCACTTGCAGCCAAATCTAATGAGCCGAGTTTGATCCAAGAACCTACAGTGCAGAGAAAACACACTTTTTTTTTGGGGGGGGGGTGCTATATGTTTATTTATTAATTCAAGTTACATCTCAATCACAGCCCCCTCCCTCTGCCCCTCCCAGTCCCACCCTCCTACCTATCCTACTCCTCCGGTGTGGGGGCCCCCACATATCAGCTCTCCTCAGTTCATCAGTTACATGAGGGCTGAGAGCTTCCACTTGCTCTGGGGCCCTACATGTCAGCTCCACTAGGGTACAATGTCCCCACTAACAGTAACGAAGTCCATGACTGAGACTGTGCCACCCCTACTTGTTAAGGGATCTGTATGAGGACCAAGTTGCCTATCCTCTATATTTGTATAGGGGGGCCTAGGTCAAGTCTAAGCTTTTTTCTTCTTATTTTGGTTAATGTTTCAGTCGCTATAAGCCTCTAGGGGCCTAGGTTAATTGGTTCTGTTGATCTTCATGTGTTTATCTTGACCCTCCAGGTCTCTCTATCCCTCCTCCCTCTCTTAATATAGGGCTCCCAGAATTCCACCTAATGTTTGACTGTGTGTCTTAGCATCTGTTTTGAAATTCCTTCCTGCTGGAAGGAATTTCTCGTAGGATAGTTATGCTAGGTTCCTGTTCCTTTGGGTCTGTGGGTCTTAAGATAGTTATCCTGTTTTTTTTTTTTTTGTTTGTTTGTTTGTTTGTTTTTTTGAGGCAGGGTTTCTCTATGTAGCCTTGGCTATCCTGTACTCACTTTGTAGACCAGGCTGGCCTCAAACTCACAAAGATCCACCTGCCTCTGCCTCCTGAGTGCTGGGATTAAGATGTGTGCTATCATGCCCAGAGAACACACTCTTGAAAGTTGTCCTCTTACCCCCAAATGTGCCCCAAATCACACTCATACCTGCATTCACACACATATACATGCGTGCATCTCTCACACACACACAAATAAGTAAAAATAAAAAACACGGACAAGTGAGTCACTTCGATTCTGGTAGCACTAATTCAGGCCTAGGGTTTTTTAGCTAAGAGGCTGCACAATGACAGTGGTAGGGTCCCATTTGTCACCGTCCTTCCTTCTCCCCACTGTCACTCACTGGCCCACACTATACAGGCTGTTTAGACATGTGAACTTAGGATCCTATTCAAGTTGAACTCTGTCTTAGCCATGTTGAAAGAGTCATTTGACTTGCATTCAGATTTGATTTTTCTCTTATAACAACAAATACAATACAAAACCACATTAATAATTAGGCCACAATTATGAGAATTATATGGCTTAGCATACATTCCCAATGTCCAGTCCATACGTATTTGGCAACTGACTTTAACCTTCTACTATCCAACCATCTCCATGAGTTTAAAGATCTATATCCAACTCAGCTTCCATCCTAACTTGCATCACCATCTTAAAAACATCTTCTTAGATCCTGAACACCCTCTTAACTCCTAAACAGCTCAGAATTTAACTATGAGACTCTAGCTATCTAGTCTTCAACCACCTCAGATTTGATGCCCAAATGGTATGTGCTGACCATCACTAGCAGAGGTACTTACCAAGCATCTAGATTGGTGAGAATGTGAAGAGAAGTGTTGCATGGACATGTTCACAGATCAGTTCACAGATCAGTGGGGTAGAGAGGCTTTTATTTTCTTTTAGGTTTTTTTGAGATAGAGTCTCTCTATTTCGCAGCTCTGGCTGTCTTAGAACTCACTATGTGGACCAGAACAGTCAGGCCCCCGAACTCCCCAGTGCTGGGACTTAAAGGTGTGTGCCACCATGCCCAGCCAGAGAGAGCAATTTTGAAGCTCACAGACAACCCAAGTGAATTGGGCTTAGTCAGTACCACTGAAGCTCAGAGGGAGGAGGGACTGCTGAGGCCTGAGCAATCAGGAGACACTTCCTGGGAGTGAAGAGAAGGAGACTGTACTCATTCCTCCAGGATGAATTCCGGTGGAGGTGTTTGTTTGGAATCCTGTGGGTCATATACAGAAGACTCAGCCCTGGACATTGTGCCTGCACACGTCCTCCTGTACCTGCTCACCTGGCTTTTGTTGAGTGTCTATGAGTCTTAGGGTCAGCTGAGGCAGGCTCATGTGCTTTGCACCATCATGGGCACTCATAAAGAAGGGCATTACGGGTGCTGGAGAGATGGCTCAGCGGTTAAGAGCACTGGCTGCTTTTCCAGAGGTCATGAGTTCAATTCCCAGCAACCACATGGTGGCTCACAACCATCCATAATGAAATCTGGTGCCCTCTTCTGGCCTTCAGATATACCTGCAGACAGAACACTGTATACATAATAAATAAATCTTTAAAAAAAAAAAAAAAAGAAGGGCATTACTAGGCTCGGTGTGGTTGAGACCCTCCTCCCACACTTTCCAGCTACTCAGCGGTAGAGTTGGATTTTTGTCCTTTCCCATCACCAGTGGGTTCTGCCCTTCCCATGTCAGGTGGGACACATGCTGAGCACCATTGACCTCCTGGGCTTTACCTTACCTGCCCTTTTGGCCAGCTCTGAACACTGTCTCCACATCCTCCACATCTCTTCACGTAAGTCACCTAGCAGTACCAAGAGGAGGGGGGAACTCAGCAGTGTCAGTGTCAAAGGCGCCCTTTGTCATCTCTCCTGGCCCTGTCCCCAGTCCTGAATTCAGCAGCCACTAATGGAGCTCCGGCAAACCCTCCCTAGTCAAGGGACCAGAGGCGGAAGAGTGGGAAGGACAGAGACAAGAGATGTGGGGGGATGTGGAGACAGTGTTCAGAGCTGGCCAAAAGGGCAGGTAAGGTA
>CAJQZJ010000630.1:312117-323275 GCA_907164525.1 Lophiomys imhausi | reverse complement strand
TATATATATATATATATATATATATATATATATATATATATATATATATATATATACATTTCCATATAAGTCAGAAGTAAGATGATAGGAGTCTATGATATGCTTTAATACTACAAAACATGATTTTCTGAAGTCTATCTTTTAAATGTTGGGTTTCATATTTTTTAAGTGTTCTGAGCTCTGCATTCTGTGAAGTAAGATAGCCTCTAACACTTCAGCTGAGTTGACTGCTCAAACCCTTTCTTGTTTTATGGGTCTTTGGCCAGAAATGTCTACAATTTTGGTTACTAAAAAAGGAATTTATGTTCATTATTTCCTTTTTTTGTATTATATCCTTTTATTTTCTTAATCAAAAGTTCTTTGCACATGAAGAAACATCAAGAGGGCTGGAGAGATGGCTCAGTGGTTAAGAGCACTGGCTGCTCTTCCAAAGGACCTGGGTTTAAATCTCAGCACCCATATGGCAGTTCAAAACTATAATGGCCAGGCATGGTGGTGCATGCCTTTAATTCTAGCACTCAGGAGGCAGAAGCAGGCGGATCTCTGTGAGTTTGAGGCCAGCCTGGTCTACAGAGTGAGATCCAGGATAGCGAGGGCTATACAGAGAAACCATGTCTCGAAAAACTAAAAAACAAAAACAAACAAACAAACAAAAAACAACCCAAAAACGAACAAACAAACAAACAAACAAAAAGCATCAAGAGTATTGAGTGAAAATAAATCTTACAGAATTTTAAACAGAAATGAATAGTTCCACAGGTCAGAGAATCCCTTAAAGGACTGGTGTGCACTAATGTTTAGTACTTTTATATTTAACTTGGTATTCTCATTATTATTATTATTATTATTATTATTATTATTATTATTATTATTAGGAGTACGTATTGAAGCAGGGTCTCATGTTGCCCAGGCTTGTCCCATTCCAAGTAGCCAAGAATGATCTTGAATCCCAGGTGCCCCTGCCTCCACCTCCCAGTGATGGGATTACAAGCATTTGCTACCTTCCCCTACATGCTGTCTATCTATTTTCATTGTGACAATGTTTATAACCAAGTTAACACACTTTTAATGCCAGCACTAAGGGACAGAGGCAGGCAGATCTCTGAGTTCAAGGTCAACCTGGTCTTCAGAGCTAGTTCAAGGACAGCCAGGGCTATACAGATAAACCTTGTCTCAAAGACAAAAAAGAAAGATCCAGTTTAATAGGTAAAAACACTCATTCTGCATTTATTTGTCAGTGTTAAAGGATTGTAATAAACACTGTTGTTTGTTTTGTTTGGAAACAGTCTTACTCTGACAGCCATGTTTCCATGGTTGGCCTAATCCTTTTCTTTGTGTGGTCCATACAGGCTTTGTACTCATAGAAATCCTCCTGCTTCAGCCTCCCAAGTGCTAGAATTACAAGTGTGCATCATCTTGACTGGCTCTAATAATCACATTTAACTTATGGCATTGGAACCCTGGTATTTGTAAATAGGGATAAAAAATAATATTAGTTCTTTAAAAGCTCCCCAAGAAACAAAACATACAAGACAGAGATATTTGTTTCCTCAGTTGCTGACAGCAAGACTAGAAAAGGCCACGGAAAAGGCCTAGTGTGAAACTATGTGGTTAGAGCAGCGAGCCTGGGCCCAAAACCTCCATGAGGTAGCAAACAGGATGAATATTGAGGCAATGGACCTGTCCTGTCAACCTGCATATTTCTAGGGTAAAATACATAAAGGACAAAATGGCAACATCTAGAATGGCATACAGAATCAAAAGATAGGTCTATAATTTAACAAAATTAGAGTTGTGATTGTGAGTGGAATAGATTGCTCACGGCCCAGGACCCCCTATAAAAATGATAATGTGAGTTTTGAATGCAAAGCATCTGCGCAAACTCCTCCTTCGGAGTGCTCAGTCTCCAGCTGGCCGTGCTGCATTCAGAGGAGATGGAGCTTTTGGACCAGGCCTTCCTGGCAGGGCTGCAGCAGGGCTTAAAAATGATAGCTGCTTCTGATTCGGGACCATTCCCTCTGCTTCCTGCTCATCATTTTGACATGACCAGCCTCCCGTGTTCCAAATGTTCCCACTACTGTGGATTCCATCATATCTTCCCTGCCACAATAGGCTGAAACTGTGAGCCAAAATAAACCTCTCCTCCTTCAAGTTGCTTCTGCCAAACACTGTGTCACAGCAAAGAGAAGTAATTTAGAGTTGGTAAGGACCAAGGCACGCCATGAAGAACATCTTCACAATTCATGCGAGAAAGAACGCCACTCACTCATTTTTTTCCAAACTCTTCCTTTGCCTAACACACACTCTTTTGCAAACTTAAAAGTTGTCATTACAAAATATATGAAAGGGCAGAGAATAACATGACAAACATACATATGCTGGGCTTAGATTGTAGCTCAGTGGAAGAGCATTGACTTAGTATTGGTAAAACTTTGGGTTCCATATATATACCCCCCGTGTGTGTATGCGTATATGTGTGCATTAAGGTAAATAAATCCAAACTTTTAAGAGAAATAATAAAACGAATGCTCTAACAATAAACTATTACTCCTAATTTAAGAGATCCCATGCTCCATCCCTAGCAGTTTATATCTTAACAAAGCATAGGATTCTAACTTGAAAATCATTTTATTCCTGTGAGAGTTGATGCTCACTGTCTATTTAATTGGATTAAGAAATGCCTGGGACATTAGTGAGCCACTCCTTTGGGCTTGTCTGTAAGGGTGTTTTCAGACAGGATTAACTGTGAAGGCAAAACACACCCTGAATGTGGGTGGCAACAACCCCATGGGCTAGGTCACCATCTGAATCAGTTGGGGAAAAGAAAGCCAGGCGAATGCCATTGTTTCCATTTTTCTGCTTCTTGCTCTGTGGAAATGTGAAGAAGTATCTTCTAGCAACCTTGAGCAGGACCAGGTTCCACCTCCATTCCTTTCCTATCCTGATGGACTCCCCTGTGGAGCCTAACTAAACCCTCTTTCCTTAAGTCATTTATGGTAGGCATGCTGCCCAGTGGGGAGAAAAGTAACTAGTGCCTCTAAGATTCTTACTTTATCAATTTGTGTGTGATGTGCACATATATGTGCAGGTAAACACGTGTATGAATGGAGGTGAGAGTTCCTCACAGGAGCATATACTGCCTGCTTCTCCCCACTATGGAATGTCTTTGTCCCCAATATTTTGAAATAAGGATGAGGCTTGGCATGAGTACATTTTTATTCATATGTTATCTGCTCCAATAACCCTTTCCATATAGAATTCATGAGCTTTTTACTTCATAAAATGTTATTAGATTACTCTTTCAATGAATTTCTCCAGAACATTTTTCATGCTCCTTACTATTATTTAAGGACTAGATATGATGAGATAATGTCTCAACTTTAAATTTGTTTGTGTGTATGTGATGGGAGGAGTCAACACAGGGCTTCTCTGTATAGCCCTCATTTTCCTAGAATTTATTCTGTACACCAGATCAGCCTCAGAGATCTGAAAGGCATGCTTCATTACAACCTGGCAAATTGAAAATTTTTTATCTTATAGCTTTTTATTTTTTTGATATACTTCCTAGAAGATTTTCTTAACTTTATCCTCAAGCCTATTAATTTATACTTTCTACTACTTTTATGATTTCTAATGCCTCCTCCCTTTTGTTCTTCTGGTACAGTATCTTGTTCTTTTTTATCTGAAAGTGTAAATAACATTTTCTCCTCTTTGTATAGTCAATCTTCTTACTGTTTAATGCATCTTTGTTCTGGGGGCTCTTTCTCTATTCTTCAGCATTACCTCAATCCTTGCTGCCTGCTCTTAGCTATGACTGAGTTCCAAGTCTGTGGGTAGAGCTATGGGCCAGAAGCTTTATTTTGAGGTGTTTGGCTAAGTCACTTTCTTGGGGAACTATTTGTGCTGGGAGGGGGGAGGGTTCAACAGTTGGGAGACTCCGTCAGAAGGGTTTCTTCCATTTCTGTGCTTCACTGGTAAATATAGCTGCTAAAGGGCTGGAGAGATGGATCAGCAGTTAAGAGCACTGACTGCACTTCCAGAGGTCCTGAGTTCAGTTCCCAGCAACCACATTGTGGCTAACAACCATCTATAATGTGATTGGATGCCCTCTTTTGGAATGCAAGTGTACATGCATATAGAAAACCTGTATACATAAAAAAATAAATATTTTAAATAAATAAATAAATAAATAAATATAAATATATATATATATATATATATATATGCTAAAGTTCCTGTCAGAACGCTAGTAAGGAATGGGGTGTATTCATACTTAATATGAAACATTTCCTCAAGTCCCTCTCTTTTTGTTATGGTAGCCTTGATCATAACTCTTCCCTGAAGTCTGTAGTCAAGAAGTTCTCAAGATTATTACAAAACTGTCTTCCATAGGAGAGTTGGGAGGATCAAGAGGGATATGCTGCATCCTGCACAGCCTGGCTGATCTGACTAAGAAAATGAGGGAATGAAGAAAGGCAGGCACACAGAGACGTGAACAGAACAGTTGGGATGGGGTGAGCCATGCGTTTTGATGGAGATGCACCAGCAGCACAGATGTTCAGCTTCTTCCTTACCTATGACTGTGTGAGCTGAGGAGGAGGAAGGCTCGCTGATCTCTGGAGGTCTCTGTAGGTGAGCAGTCACAGGCTGCAATCATCCGTGGAGGACAAATGGCCGATAGCTTCTGCATACAACGGTTTTAATTAAAGGTCAGTCGTTCGTAGCTTCTGTACTTGGACCCCAGGAAGGCTTTCCCTTTCCTGCGAGTCTGACCTGGGGAAGGCTCTTCCATTCCATGGATCTGAGGCATTGGAATCTTCGGCATGGTTGTGCTCTTGTCAATAATACACAACACTTGGGACGTTATCTGCTCCTCACAGGGATGCTTTTTAGGAATGTCCTTCTGTTTATAGTTAACTGCCAAATTTCAGCTCCTGAATTCATCTAGGATAGAGGAATACAGTGTTTCCCCAAGAAGCCTGTGAACACAGTGGTATATATGACAGAGGAGCCTGCTAGAGATTCTGTTGCCAAAAAACCCAGTAAGTTTGCTTAAAAACAAACAAGAAATTGGTAACATATTCCACACCTCATCCAATGTGTTTGCATGTATGATATCAAATGTGACTCAAATAGAGAAATGTGGTGCCAGGGGCCCCAGCATACCGCTGCCTTCCCAGGTTCTGTACTCAGGAGCAGCGTCCTGTTCTGGGAGCTGATATGACTATGGTTGGGGAACTATCAAGACAAAAGTCAGATAAATTTCTTTTTTGGATTTTCTTACCTGGGACATGCCAGCAGATTTGGTTAGTCCTAAAGCTCTGACCATACTACTTCTCTCATGCTTTTTCGATAGCCCAGTCTGGTTGCAGACTCATGATTTGCCTTGCTTCCAACCTCCCAAACACTGAGATGAGAGACTGCATGTCACGGTTATAGTGTTTTTGTTCTCCATGTTTGAAATTCCTTCTTGTTGTTAGCTTTCCTGGCAATCTTGTCCTCACTAAAAACCCATACATTACATTGTTTCAAAAGTCTTCTTGGAATTCCTAGACAGAATTGCTTGTATTTCCTCTGTACTTTCATGTACCTTTGATAATAATAATATTGTTATTGTTATTGTTATTATTAATTTTATTTTTTTTTTAGGTTTTTCAAGTCAAGGTTTCTCTGTGTATCCCTGACTGTCCTGGACTCACTTTGTAGAACAGGCTGGCCTTGAACTCACAGAGATCCACCTGCCTCTGCCTCCCGAGTTGCTGGGGTTAAAGGCATGTGCCACCATACCTGACTTATGTTATTTTATTTTATTGATTTTTCAAGACAGGGTTTCTCTGTATAACAGCTCTGGCTGTCCTGGACTCGCTTTGTAGACCAGGCTAGCTTCGAACTCACAGAGATCCACCTGCCTCTGCCTCCCTAGTGCTGAGATTAAAGTCGTGGGCCACCATGCCCGGCAGGTATTAGTTTTTATGTGATTGTGGAACTAATTATAAGGTCATATTCACTAAAATACAAATATACTAACAAGTAAGGGTGTGGATGTATCAGAAGCCAGGAGTGTGTCCTCTTGTGTTTATTCTCTACCATCTGGCTCAATCTCCAAAACAGAAGGTAACCAGTAACTGTGGGTCAGTGATAAGTACAGCTTAGCTGCGCTCTCCGTTCACACGGTCCTGTTATTCTGTTCAGCCTCTCTGATGGCAGCCTTCTCCTAGATCCTCGATCCACTTTACACTGTAGCCCTGTTCCACTCTCCACATCGATACAAGTCAGATCACTTAATTATAAAAGAAGCTGGCACACTTCTGCCCTTAACAAGATTTTTGTTTTGTTTTGTTTTTCGAGACAGGGTTTCTCTGTGTAGCTCAGGTTGTCCTGGACTCACTCTGTAGACCAGGCTGGCCTCGAACTCACAGAGATCCGCCTGCCGAGGGCTGGGAATAAAGGAATGCACCACCACACTCGGACATTACAGACAGCTGTGAACTGCCATGTGGGTGTGGGGATTTGAACCTGGGTCCTTTAGGAAGAGCAGCCAGTGCTTTTAACTGATGAGTCATCTCTCCAACCTAACAAGTTTTATTTTTAAGAAGTAATGCCAAACATCTTTGAGTGCACACAAAACTTATGAAGAAACTACAACTATATTTAAATTTATAGTGATTATTAAGCAGAAGAGTTTGGAGGCAGTTAGAGATGAGTTGGAGAAAAGACTTATGATGTGTTTGAGCATACACAAGGAAGTGTGGTGTGGCACCAGCCTGGCTGTCCTCACTCTCCCCTCACCTGCCTGCTCACAAACATTCACAATCTACCTTTTGCTTGGTAGCTGGAATATTTTTAGTGGGCTTGAAGTCCATACACACACATTTAGCTCTTCAATGCTGCACAATTGGTAGTCCTTAAAATGGAAATCTTTGCAAATTTGATATTACATGAATCTAACATGTCTTTAGAAAGTAAACTGGCCAATTTTGGGGCCAACATCCTCCAACTGCATTCTTCTATTTAGCAGCCTTGAAACTATGTGATCATAAGTGTGGATTTTTCCACTGAGTGAGGAAATCCTAACTCGAATATTAGTCTCCGTCTTAATGTTCCAAATGGCAGAGAACAGCACTGCCATTTTTAGAGACAATGGTGGAGGTAGTTACCTCAGGGAAAGGACTTTGTCTACGGAGGGCGTTAAACCTCCAGGAAGCGGGAGGACACCTGTTCTTTGCTTTCCTCCCTGACCACATGTAAAGAAGCATGAGTTTACAGGTGTAGGATTAAGACTGCATCTGACAGTCCTGTTTGTCGCTCCTGTGCCAGTCCTCTCAGCCTCAATCAGCTTTCCTACTGCTGCGTGGCTGAGGAAAAGTCACAGCACTTGTTCCAATAGTGCGGGAGGTGATGACAGGCACTGAGACTTGGGCAGAGGCAAGTAATGTCACAGGAAAGACAATCCACATGTCCTTTAATGCTGACTAGACAGCATAACTCACCGACAGCCAAGCAACTAATCTGATTGTCACAAGCTGATACATTAAATCTTCTAGTGGGCTACAGTAGAAAACATGGTGGGAATCTACTTCAGGAATATGAAAGACAAAGAAGAAGCAGAAATTGTTCCAAAGTTTAGAAGAAAATAAAAATAGAGAGGTTTGTGCCCTATGCCTGAGGCTGATTGTTCCTGCAGGGTCTGAAAAATCCTGAAACAGACTGAAAAACTTGAAAGATGTTTTGTCCTTGTTACAGTTTCTCCCCCCAGGGGGGATTTAGGAAACTCTTTTCCATAAGGTTGGAACTCCAGAGAGTTATAGCTCAGAATAAGAGTGAAATGGGAGTCAGTTGGCTCTGTCTAGGCTGGTCGGCTGGTTCCAAATCACAGATATCACTGAATCTGTAGTAAGTGACAACTAGAGACTCCAAATAACCCAAAGGCAAACATTTTCTGGAGAAATTTAACATTCTCCTAATTCACAAATTATGCAAATAAATAGCTATTAAAAGACAAATTTTGATGCACAATAGAAAACAACCAGGATCACAGGGAAGCAGAAATTCAGAATAAATAAATAAATAATAAAAAAACTGTCTTGGAAAAACTTCAGAAGTCTTATCACCAAACAGGAATTTTTTTCTTAAACTATGTCTTCCCTACTTACAGAAGTAAAAGACAAGATTTAGGATCATGGTTCAGAATTGAAAACAAGTAAATCACTAATATCAGAGTTACAAAGGACCAGACAGAAGAGGCTAGACCTGCAAAATTTAGTAACTAGAATCAGTAACTCAAACAATAGATTTAATAATACACTCAACACAACTGAAGAGAGAATGTATGATCTGAATGGTAGGACAGAAAGAAATAGACTAAACCGCAGATCATAGAAATTGCCAGACTAAAGGAAAGAGAGAAACTGTGCAGTGCACAGTGAGAAAACATCAAATACAAATGCAGCACAGTATTTGAAGAAATAGTAGCTTCCAATCTTTCAACTTTGAAAAAGAATTATAAAACCTCATCCAGTAGTCCCAAGGTGAATAGATAGTTTATCATACCACTCGAAAAACTGCTGTAAATAATTATAACAATAAGGCAAGTCTTAAAAGAAGCCAGAGGCAAAGGAGCAACAGTATGATACAAAGATATTCGTTAGCAAAAGGACCCGTGAGGTCAAAACAAAAACAGGAATCAAAAGAAAATTATAAATTTTATTCAGTGAAAAAAAAAACCTTACAAATATGAGGATAAAATAGTAGTATTTGATTTTCACCAATAATGGACAGAACTCAATGTCCAGCAGACCTACCCTGAAGAGAGCTCTTCTTGATGCTGGAGAAAATAATTTCTGACAGAAGGTCAAATGTTCAAGAAGGAAACAATGAGGAAGCCGAGGTGTGCATTGTGATGGTAAGCGTTGAGTCAACTTGACGTGCTCCAGAGTCGCCTAGGAGAAGGGCCTCCAGGTGCATGCGCCTGTGAGGGGCCATCCCCACTAGGTTAGCCTCGGCTATGCCTGTGAGTCCTGAGGCTGCTTAGGTTAACTGAGGTGGGAAGTCCCATCCTAGAAGGTTCCGAGCTGAATAAAAAGGAGAAAGCAAGCTTAGCACAAGCCCTCATCACTCACTGTTTCTTGATTGTGGATGTGATATGGCCAGCTGCTTCGAATCCCTGATACCTGCATTTCTCTGCACTTTTCAGTTATGAGCTCTTATAAAAACCAGCTACGCAGCTTTTGTCAGGGCATTTTTATCACAATACCAGGAAAGAGACTAAGAGGACTAAGAGGGGGGCACTTCCAGATGAATCTTCACTAAGCAAAATAGTACCGATCGCATCCAGTGAAGGTTTTGTTGTGATTTTATTTTTTATATTTCAAATTTTTAAATTGTGCGCATATGTGTGAATGCACAATACACAGAACCTGTGGCCACAGGATTTTCCGTCATCAGCTCTCACATTCCTCTTATTGAGGTAGGGTCCCTCTTGTTTCTGCTGCTGTCTGTGTGGTCCAGGCTAGCTGGTCTACCAGCTTCCGTGGAGATAATGGTGTTGTTTCACAGCTGCGCGCCACTGTATCTGACCTTTTGTTTGTTTGGTTTTCTTTTTAATTTGACTTTCAGGGAGGTGTGCGCAGTTGGAGCTTTCTCCTGCAGAGTCATCTTTCCAGGCCATACTGCTGTTCTGAGACAGATTCTCACTGTGTCTGTAGCCCAGGCTTAGCTTGCACACAAGCTCATGACCCTCTTGCCTCAGGCTCAAGTGCTGTAAGTACGGGAGTATACCATCATGTCTAACTTTTGGAAGGTTCGGTATTATCAAGAGGCAGGTTTACATGGATCTTTCATGTTTCCGCAAATTTTTTGAGCACAAGGACAGGCAATTTTGCTTCCAACTATATGTAATGACTATTTGTATATTTGTATAGCAAGAAGACTTGGGAGATAGAAATAGTGTCTCCCTCCAAGGAAGAGGCAGGTTTGTTTACTGTCAGTACAATACATGTAAGGTGTCTCTTTGGGACAAAGGCCAGTCAGACTTGTTCACTCAGGGCTTTCTCATTTATGATACAAACCGACTATAAGCCCAGTAACTACTGGGTCACCCTATGTCATCCAACTGGTCTTTAAGGACACAGGAGAACTGACATGAATATGAAGTTCATGTTTCTTCCCTTGCTGTAGTAAAGTCCTTTGTCTCTAAGTCAGCAATGCTGTGTCTTCTCAGATCTTTGGTAGATCTGAACACACACACACACACACACACACACACACACACAAGTAGCATTACACGGCACAATGACAGCATGCAAGCATATACATTCCATTTAACAGAATTTATTAAAAGAATGTAAGTGAACTCCTGAAAATCAAGTGCTAGTTCATGTCATTTACAGAGTAAAGGAGAAACATTTATGATAATATCAATATATATATATAATTTTAACAATTTTAATATATAACTTAAATGCAATTTTCTGCAACTCAAAACATATAGGTGTTCCTGAGTATATCAAGAAATACATAAATGTCTTAGTTTTTTCTCTGTTCTAATGTCACAATCATCACAAAGGAATTCGTACGTAGGATGTTTCCCTGCACATACCAAGGAAGTCCATTCTACAGCGGTCGATATGAGCTGGATGTCTTCTAATTCAGGCACGTTCTGGCTGGACATCAGAGCCACAGGTTAAGGGCTCTTTCCCCAAGAGTGCCCCATTCCAATTTAGGTGCCAACCAGCAGCCCCAGGTTAATTTCACCTGTGCTCCTGAACTGCTGGCTCTGTCTTGTGGCTTGCCAAATTTACCACTTGGCCCTGATGAAGTGACTGAAGCGATCCAAAGAACTTGGGAGAATGCTTATATGTACAGTTTATTATAAAGTGTAGCACAAAGGATTCAGGTAACAACAACAACAAACAAACAAACAAAAAACCCATATATTGAGTGATAAATGGGAGGAGAGCCGGTTTAGCCCCATGACCTCTGTGGGTATGCTATCTTCCAGCAGCCTCTGGATGTCCAAATATCCAGAGGTTCTCAAAGTCGTACCTTTTGTTGGGGCGGTTGTGGCAATGATTGTTTCTGAGACAGGGTCTCCTTATGTAGCACTGGCTGCCTTGGAACTTGCTATGTTGCCCTCAAACTCACAAATACATTGCCATCT
>CAJQZJ010000630.1:275312-302117 GCA_907164525.1 Lophiomys imhausi | reverse complement strand
TGTTCCACCACTCCTGGATCGAAGTCTTTCTCTATTTAGAGTTTACCCTGCATCAGGCTGACCCTGAACTCCGGGATCTGCCTCTTTCTGTCTCTAGTGTGCTGGGAGCTGGGACCAAGGGTGTACTCTTCTTGAATGGTGGGACCAAGAGTATGCACCCTCACCACCCCGCTCCGTATGACTCCAGAGTACATAAGACCACCAACTCTAAGGTGCCCCCCCCCTTGTCTCCACTGAAGTCAAAGGCATGGGCCAATACCACAATTCTCATGTATTTTACCTTAGCTCCACGTCTTCTCTACACCTGGAGGTCTGCAAATCCAGGCCGAATGGCTGTATCCTCTGTTCGCTTTTTGTATTTCTAGTTATTTATACTCTGAGGCACACTGATTACCTGGAAATGTTCTGTATGTGGTTATGTATTTGTGTCTTCTTACATCTCATCTAGATATGTTTTGGCACCACAAAAGAGCAATTTTAGTTTTCCTCACCCATGTGGAATTGATCCTGTATTATATGCTTTAGCACCTGTAAATTCTGTTCAAAACATTTGTAAAACATGTATACAGAACACAAACACTTTTTTATTGAAACAACTCCCTAACAATGCATGTTACACACATGTACATTGTGATGATGTGATAAGTAATTTAGAGAGAAGTTAAAGTACCTAGGAGAACAAGCATAGGTTATATGCAAATACTCAGCCAGCGAGTATTTTATACTAGGCACTTGAGTACCTATGAATTTTGGTGTCCATGGAGAGATGGAGGGGACCTCCTGGGACGAATAATTTCTGATATATAGGATGCCAATCATCATATCAGAAGGTTTATTTCCACTATGATCTCTGTTTGTTTCATTGATCTTTACTTCTTTTTGCTCTATGAGAAAAAAATGTAGAGTTTGGAGCCAATAAAGGAAATAGAAATGTACAAGTAGTTTTTCCAATACATATGACCTTTAAGAAGAGTCCAAGTTCAATTGGCTGAAAGGTTTTCTGTAGGCAAACTCTTTCCCCAAGGTCAAGAGAGTTCAAAGAACACAGCAAACTTTGTAGAGCATGCCAATGAATTTTGTAAAAGTTATTTGTGTGTGTGCATGAAGACATAGGACTTGGCTGGTCATTCTGGCCTCCAGATGGTCACAGGATACAGCCGGTAATGACTGTGGAACATCCTGAAACAGATTATTAACTTAATAAAGCAGAATTGTCTGATTTGTTTGCTTGTAAAGAAAGAATGTGTCAAAACTTTTTACTCTGTTCTCCCTCATGTATTCTTCTTACCCAATGCCAAGTAACCCTCATTTTTTTTGGGGGGGGGGGGCTTTGGTTTGTTTGTTTGTTTGTTTTTTTAGGTTGCAAGAGCTCATTTTAACTCCTAAGTAGGACTTTGTCACTCCAAGCCATACAAATGTCACTCATTGGCTTGGTAGTGTGACTAAGAACATTGACACACACACACACACTCTCACACACACACAAACACACAGACACACACACTCACAGATGTTTCTTGAAAGGTCTTAATAGGTACCAGTGATGGTTATTTAAACTTGACGTGCCACCTTAGGATATTTGTAATTGTCAAGCTTGATGATGAGTGACATTAATAGCAGACAGGTTCGACAAAAGTCTAACTTCAGTAGAGGGAACAGCACAGACACAGTAATATGGAAAGACTGGGCATGGTGAATCATGTCTACATTCCAGCACGCAAGGGGCTGAGCTGGGAAGATCGTTTTGAGATTAAGGACAGCCTGGGCTATGTAACAATAACTGCCTCAAAAAACAAACAAACAAACAAACAAAAAGAAAGAAAGAGACATAAAAGTAAGAAACCATCTGACCATTTGAGGTACGACAGCAATGATATTTGCTAGGAACAAGGAAAATAAACCGAAGAGACTTAGACATGTTGGATTCAGTTTAGCTGGGACTTCATGGAGGAGATTAAAAGAAAACAAAAACCAAAGACAAATGGATACCGGCGGGTTCTGTAAAAGGAAGAGATTGAGGAGTTCCCAGATTAGTTTCTTAAAAGAAGAAACACCAACACCTAAATAGCAGACAGCATCACAGAGTGCTCTGAGAAGTCCCTGTCTTTGGAAGCAAGGTGGTGGATGGGAAGCGCCTACATTGGAAACACAGCAGGTAATTTAATTAAAGTGAGAACGGAAGGAGTAGTAAGGGATTTGACAGCAGAAAAGTCACTGGTGAGCCTTGCCAAGGAAATGTGAGGACTGAGAAACCAAGAAAATTGCTGGGGACTGGAAAAAACTAGAATCTAAGAACAGGGGTCTGGAGGTGAAGACCGTGATTTCTGGAGCTTGGATGTAACACACAGAGAGAGGCGCTTGGCCAGGCTGTGGAGTGAAGAGCAGAAGAGGAATTCAACATGGAGCTTAAGCCTCTATGTGATTATTTGCTTTCCTCTGGCTCGCCTCTAACATTTTGCTTTGCCCGTGGTATCCTGCTGAATTAACAGTATTCTGGGTCCAAAGAAAGCACTGGATAAATACCTGCTGATTGACTGACCCAAATCCCAAAGCAGGATACTCCAGTCACAAGGTCTAAGCAGGGAGATGACATTGCCAATTTAAACCCATCTTCTTGGTTGTCCCAAGCTACCCATTCTTGGCCAAGTAGAAACAGTTGACCACTGGTGTGCTTATCATGGTCATAAATCACTGTGATAGAAAGAGTTAACTGGAAAGGAGACATCTCTAACTGGGTTTTCTTTGTCCCCAGCTGCTAATCTTAGTTATACTGCAAACCCAGAGGGTCACAGGTATACCTCATTTTCCATAAGACTAAAGTATTGCTTTATTGTCAGAAATAAAAATTCTAGGGGTGAGGCTGATGGGTAGAAGATACAATATAGTGAGAACAAATATTTAAAGTAACTGTATTTGAGCATCAACTTTTGCCTATTTTCTTTTTAAATTATCAACTTTTTTTCAGCTAGCATACAAAGTAGTGGGTTTCATTATGTTTAGGTTGGTCTCAGACTCATGCCAATTCACCTGCCTCAGCTTAGTGGCTGCTGGATTACCACCACCACACCTGGCCTTTCGTTGTTACATTTTCATAAACAAAAACAAACAAACAAAACATAATTACATTTCATTATTTTTTGGTTCCCCTCTTCCCCCCCCCGTTCCCTGTCCTTTGCTCATCCACTTCCTCCCCCAAAGAGTCCTACTTCCTGGTTTCATGAACAAACATACAATTTTATAGCCCACTAAGAATTCTTTTGCAGGTGATTCTTTTGTAAGAGTAAGCTGAGCTCTTCCCACCTCATGCTGCCCGTTATTTTGTAGTTTTGTAATTTTAGCACACCGTTCGACTCACCATGCTATTGATTTTTCCTAGAAAGTTTTTAAAATATTATTCTTTCTGATATTCAGTATAAAGATCTTTGCCTGCCATTTCTTGTGCAAAGGTTTTATTGAGCCTCTTATGGCTGAAAACATTGTGTAGAGGGCCTGTCTTAGTTATTGTTCTGTTGCTGTGACCAAGGTGACTCTTATAAAAGAAGGCATTTAATTGGGAGCTTGCTTACAGTTTTATAGGGTTAAGCCAAGATGATCATGATGTCACACAGGCATGGTGCTGGAGCAGTAGCTGAGAATTGTACATCCTGATCTGCAGGCAGCAGACAGGGAGAGAGAGAGAGAGAGAGAGAGAGAGAGAGAGAGAGAGAGAGAGAGAAAGAGAGAGAGAAATGGCTCTACCTTGTCTTTTGAAGCCTCGAAGCCCACACCCACATGCCCTTCAACAAGGCTACATCATTCCAACAGGGTCACACTTCCTAATCATTTCCAAACAGTTCCACTAACTGGGGATGAAGCATGCAAATATATAAGCCTATGGTAGTCATTCTTATTCAGATCACCCCTCAGAGCCTTATTTTACCCTAGGCCTGCATTTATAATACAATGGCTCACAGGCAGATGAGGCCCTTCTCTCTTTGGGTTTATCTTCCAGTAGATGAATACTTTAGAAAACAAATAATGCTATTCATATATAATACAATGTTAAGTGGGGATAAGCATTATGAAGAAAATGAGAGAACAAGTGAGTGATTGGGCTTGAATAGAGATGGGTGTGACTAGTTTAGACAAGGAGAAGTCTTTGTCAAGAGAGGACTTAATATAAAGATCTAAGTACACGTAGAGGTAGAAACGTGGACAGCAGAGATGCAGACAAGAAGTGAAAACAACGCATAGCTGTGATGGCTGGTATTAATTGTCAACTCAGTGGCATAAAATCTCAAATGCTTCTTACCCTGTCAATTTTGAAAAGACAGATGAGAAATTTGTGGGATGTTTATTCATAACCAACTTTCAGAAGGGTATCCATTTCAGAAGATTTCCTATCATTTTGTTATTAGCGCCTAAAATTAGCTGTCGCTCAACCAAGCAGTTCAGTAGCAAGTAGATAGCTTGCAGAGTCTTGGGAAAGCTGGGAAATCAGAACAAAGCCTAAACTAATTCTAAGAAAAAAAAAACATTAAATACATTTGGGGATAATATTGTCCCTTGCTGGGCTTGAATCATCAACTTTTCAGTTCTATTTGGGCCCCTTCAATGGAAAGTGCAGTTTGGGGACAAGGATAGATGTTTTGGTCAGTCTGTCAAGTGACACAGAACAGAGAGGAAATTACCTATATATCTATGTATATTATATGTATGTATGTATTTATATACATACCTATCAATGACTCATATGTGTCTGCTAGTCAGTCAGATAATTTACTTACTTGGAGAGTGGAGTCACTTGATTATGGAGACTGAGAAGACCCCCCAATAAGTAGACTTGGAAGTTGGAGAGCCAGGTAAGGTAGTGTCATGGCTCACTCATAATAGTGTAGTACTACAGAGCAAAAAGCCCAAGATCACAAAGGAATTCTAGAATAGACCCCACAGTTCAAAGTTCAGATACTCAGAGCATGAAAAACAAAACAAAACATAATAGAAGACAACAGGCTCAGGAACAAAAAGGCCACATTCGCTTGTCACCTTGTGTGGGTTACTAGCTGGCTGGTTGGCACCTGCTCACACTTATGCCTGATCCTCCCCTCAGTCCACCGACTTTCTCAACAAATGCCAAACTACCTGAGTTTCTTTTTAGCAGAACAAAGGGTTCAGTGCCTACTGAGCCAACAGAAATAATTAATCCCTCAATGCAATCAAGTCAACAAGCCAAATCACTCCTCACAATAATTGTGTGTTCAGCGTTTATATTTGCTTTTCCTGTCCACATTATATGATGTGCTATGTAACATGATACTTTGTGGTAGGCCACATCATTTTATGTAGAAAGAAGTAGGAAGATGATGAATGACCATGTAGTTCCTGGCTTTACCATGTAACTCAGTATCCAACTGCTGTGTGCTTTCTGGAAGTTTGAAATGTCACACCACATGTTGATGTGATGGCAGCCAGGAAGCAGCAATCTGTGACTGTTGTAGGAATAGCTTATTAACTATTTATTAATATCTATAATTACCTACCAACCCACTAACCTGAGGCACTTTATAAAGGATATACCAAGATGTAGATGATTCCAGGCATGGTTCTTTGGAGCAATATATCAGCTGTCAATACAAAGCAGCCAATGGGAACATGGGAGCACTTGCAATGTGTCTGCAGGAACATAGCAATCAGCAGAAGCCCTCAGTGGCACCTTGGCCTCTATGTCTGTTCAGGTTTTCCTAACCTCCTCTTGGCAAGTCCGGTGCCTCTTCTGGCCTTGGCCTTGCAGCTTTTGCATGGTTTTTCTATGACATCTTTTGCCTGCCTGCGCTTGCCTTTTCTTAGCCTTGGCCTTTTCTAGGCCTTGGCCTTGGCACTACTTGTCTGTCCCAGTGAATCTCCACCGGCAGGCTTTGCTCACCTCAACTTGCCTTGGCTTTCTCAGGTGGGCTACTCATCGGGTTTCCCGCAGGTGTCAGCAGCCCTCGGCCCTTCAGAGGGTCTCCGGCCAGTGTTTTTCACCTGGGATACCCCCAACCTCTGCTTACTCCAAGTCTTTTGAAGTGCAGCAGCATTGAGAAGCAATGTCAAGCAAAACGCCCCTTTTTGACTTTTCTGTAACTTTTATATGCTCTCTCCAAGTATGCAACTAGCATGACTTTTCATTGGCCATCCTTATGACCTCCTCCTGAGGTACACCAGTTCCAAGATCATGAGCTCTCCCAGGAAGACCACAAGCTCTCCCAGGTACACCTCACAGGTGCAAGTCATTAGTCTGATTTCGTATGCCCCTTTTGTGTGACCTCTGCCATAGACTGTGGTATGGCAGTCTACAAGTCTATACAGCATATTCCTGAGTGACTTGCTTATAGCATCAATATTTCTATAATCTTTTTCCTTATGGGGCAGAGCTGGAGAAGCACCTCTCATAGATTCTAAATGGCTCATTCATAAAGCTTTCTCATTCTACTTTAGTCTCTGCTGGTTCAGGATCAGTAACCAAGTCAGTTACATTTCATTCAAGCCTTGGTGAGCTCAAATCATCATAACAAGACGTCTGATAGACACAGCTTGAGGATAAAATTATCATTTTTGCTCACAGTTCCAGAGGCTTCAGGCCATCATAGCAGGGAGGGCCTGGTGTAGCAGCTCAGGCTAGACCATGGCAGACCAGAAAGCAGAAAAAAGGGAATGCAGGCCCTGGACTTTATTTCCCTTTATTCTCTCCAGGAACCACTCTATTTGAGATGAGTCTTCCCCCAGCCTTACCCACATATCAGCCCCTTTTGGAATGACCCCATGCACTCTCCTTGAGTTGGCCTTTCCTATTCACAAGCATTTCTCAATTTAGTCAAGTTGGTAAGATTATCCACCATAATCACTAAGGCGAGGCTGCTTCTTCAGGACAGAAGCAAACTGTCTTAACTGAATTAAAAGCTGAGGTTAAGCAATGAAAATAAGTTTATGACATAACAAGAATTGTCAGTCTCAGCTGTGCGGAATACACAGTGGGTTCAAGAGAGACCTGAAGGAAATGCAGGTGGAATAGTCTATGATGCCTCTTCAACTGGTGTTTGCACCACCCAACACCAAGCATAGAGGAGTGCCACTGGGATGAAGCTATTGGGTGAACTTGGGGCTGAAGGTACAGGAACTCAAGAGAAATTCCTTTGGTTCCTTTGGGTGCTCAGCCTGAAATCAGTCTCTCCAACTATAGTGGTTTAAATAGGTACGGCCCTGATAGGCTCATGTGCTTCAATGCTTGGACATAGAGATTAGCACTATTAAGAGATGTGGCCTTGTTGGAGGAAGTGTGTCACTGTGGGGGCAGGCTTTCAGGTCTCCTATGCTCAACCTATGCCCAGTGTAGCACACTGTCTCCTAATGCTTGTGGATCAATTTGTAGATCTCAGCTCCTTCTCCAGCACCGTGCCTGCCTGTGCCCTGCCATGTTTCCCACTATGAAGATAATGGGCTAAACCTCTGAAATTGTAAGGCATCCCCAATTAAATGTATCCCTTTATAATAGTTGCCATGGTCATGGCATCTCTTCACAGCAGTAAAACCCTATCGAAGATGCCAACCCTCTCAATAAGTCTATCGAATCCATTGAAATTGATGGTAGAGATAACAGATCATCAGTACTGATGTATCACCAAGAGCCTTTGCAGAAGTAAGACTGTCACACCTATCCATATTTTCTTTATTATGTGTACTTCCATACGCAGCAGACTTTCTTGTACTCTCCAGTTTCTATTATTTATGCAGTATACTTTACTGTGGTTTATTTTAAATATTAGTCTGGAGCTTATGGAATAATAAGACAAGATCATGGCATAATTCCAGAAGATCTGGGTTTCAGTCTAGGTGAAGCTTCAGCTGTTCTCTTTATATGGGGAAAGACAAAAAGACGGCCACTTTAGGTTAAGTGAGAGCTTTTTTCCCCTTGATCTAAGTATGGGGAAGAGTTCACAAGTTGATGTCTGGCTGCCAGAAGTTTGGCTTACAGAACATTATGATTCATTTTGGCCACATGGCAGTTAAGCCCCTCTCCATATTTGGAGAATTCCCCACTTGTGGATTTTGGTGAGGGACAAAGAAAGACTTTCCCGCTTCAGGCTGAGAATGTTAGACACAGAGTAGCATCCACTGAGGACATAAGCTGTTTAGGAGATGGTTCACATCTGCGCTTTATCCAGAGTGAGCCATGAGCCCAGAACAGCAGTCTCGCTGCTTGGGACCATGGCAATGACAGCAAAAAGCTGAACTTTAGTTTACTTTGCTTTCTTAGCCTGGAGTTTGGCTGTCTAGCCCCTCCAGTGAATCTGCACATTATTCAATACTTTTTCAATAAGTTCCCGTTTCGCATAATTATAACTAGAGTTGCCAGAAACCATGAACCCCAATCAGTATAATGTTTACTGAGGCAATTCCCCATATATCACCACTATTACAAATTCCTTTTTGTTGATTGTTGGTCTTAGATCCTAAGATGTTGGTGTTCCGTTCAGGAAGTTGTCACCTGTGCCGATGAGTTTGAGGGTTTTCCCCACTTTCTCTTCTAATAGATTTAGTGTGTCAGGCCTTATGTTAAGGTCTTTGATCCACTTGGACTTAAGTTTTGTACAAGGTGATAAGTATGGGTCTAACTTCATTCTTTTACAAGTGGACATCCTGTTGGACCAGCACCATTTGTTGAAGATGCTGTGCTTTTTCCATTGTATGGTTTTGGCATCTTTGTCAAAAATTAGGTGACCATAGGTGTGTGGGTTCATTTCTGGGTCTTCAATTCGATTCCATTGATCCACTGGTCTGTTTCTATACCAGTGTCATGCTGTTTTTATTACTATTGCTCTGTAGTACAGCTTGAAATCTGGGATGGTGATACCTCCAGATGTTTTTTTTTTTTATTGTACAGGATTGATTGAGCTATTCTTGTTTTTTTTATTATTCCATATGAAGTTGAGAATTGTTTTTTCTAGATCTATAAAGAATTGTGGTATTTTCATAGGAATTGCATTGAATCTGTATTTTGCTTTTGGCAGGATGGCATTTTTATTATGTTGATCCTACCTATCTATGAGCATGGGAGATCTTTCCATCTTCTGAGGCTCTTGGCCCTCATATGACTGCTGAACTAGGGTGGGGACTGATATGTAGGGACACTCCACTCCAGAGGAGTGGGTTGGAAGGGAGAGGGAGTGGAGGGTGGAAGGGTGGGACTGGGAGGGGTGGAAAGAGGGCACTGTGATGGAGATGTAACCTGAAGTAATAAATGAACATAAAAAATCCCTTTTTAACTAAAAAGAAAAGTGTATAAAAGTCATCAATAGACTTCATGTTCTAAACTAGTTTGCATATTCATCAAAATATATTTATTTATTATTTAATGCATATTCATTAATATCACTGCTTCTAGGAGATCAACTTTGAGAGTCACCAAGATGAGAAGCAAAATGTATTCTGTGTAATTAAAATTCATCAATTCAGGCGATGAGAGAGAAATTACTATGCCAATGTACAACACAAAATTTAAAAGTAATAAGGATTCACTGTTTCCAAGTGTAGACAATAGTAACTGTATCTAAATATCATAAAGGCAATACTAGACATGCTAGAAATTATCAGAAGCGTGACAATCTAAATTTTTAAATGACATGGCCATGTAGCTAAAATTTCTCTTTTTGTGTTAGTTTTTTTTTTTTTCCACTTGACACAATCTAGAGTCATCTGCGAAGAGGGAACCTCTAATTGAGAAAATACTTCCATTAGTTTGACCTGTAGACAAGTCTGTTTGGCATTTTATTGATTAATGATTGGCATGGAAGGGCCTAGCCCACTGTGGGCAGTGCCATCCTCTTGCTGGTAGTCCTGAGTTGTATAAGAGAGAAAACTGAGCAAGTTATGGAGAGTGAGCCAGTAAGCAGCTTCCTCTGTGGGGTTTGCTAGAGTTCCTGTTTCTGCGTTCAAGTTTCATTTGAGTTCCTGCTTTGGCGTCTCTCAACGATGGACTATGATTGGGACACATAAACCAAATAAATACTTTCTTCTCCAAGTTGCTTTTGGATATGGTCTCAATATCACCAATAGGGAACAAACTAAGACACTTTTATTAGAAGGGGTCCATATTATTCAGGACTCTTTTTTTTTTTGCTTCAAATAATGAAACTGAATTCAGACTGGCTTTAACATCAAAAGGCAATGTGTTGGCATTACCAGGACTGATTTTGATTTAACCATTGCTAAACTAATAGACAGGCTTCCCAAAAGCCCAGGACTCAACCTACCTCTCTCTACCCCTTGCTCGGCAATGCTTTGTTCCACTGCTTTCATGTTCAGGAAGCCTTCACCTACTGCTAATAAGGTGGCTGCAAGAAGCTCTGAGCTCAGTTCCTATTCTTTCAGCAACTGACTTTATCCAGTGGTTTATTAAAGAGTTGCACAGCTGATTTACCTTTCTAGCATGGACCATGCACCCATCCCTAACCAAAGAAACAGATGCCGTAACATTTGCACAGCAGCATGATACGCTCAGCACTTGTTTGTTGCAATGACTTTTGCTTTAGCACAACTCATGTAGCAGTTCGGTCACTCAGCAAAGATGTGTTAACAGAGAATGAGGGATGAGATGAGAGTCACGTGTAATCAACAGTCACTTCATTTGAAGACCCTAAGTTCCTAGTACCGTTTGCTGTATTCAAACTGCTTTGCACTGTTACTAATCACTCGGAAGCTTCTCTCACTCAGCAAAAATATATTCTGTTACCAGTGGTCTAAAAGCTCTTTCTTCATTGCTTTTAAATTATTTTCCTTGAGGTTTAAAAATATTGGCTTCTGCTCTGCTTTCTGGAGACAGCATTTGCTATTTTCCACTGAAATATGACATTCCTTATTGTGTTTGAGGTCGATATCACCAAAAGTGTATCATTTATCTAGAATTCCTGCCTTCCTAGCCACTTCTCAAACAACACATTTTCAAAAACTTTTATGCCCTTATCTTGCACACTTGTCTGCCAGTATGTTCTCATTTGTCTGTGTTGATTTTTACTAGAGTACAGTAAAATATGTTTCTGTGAAAGAGTATCTTTGAGTGACAAAAGAAAAATAAACAAAGTTATATCATGAAACAGAGACTACATTTTTTCAATTTTGTGAACTGGGACCTAATTTTCTTTTCTTTTCTTTTTTTAATATTTATTTATTACTTCAGGTTACATCTCCATCACAGTGCCCTCTTTCCACCCCTCCCAGTCCCGCCCTCCCACCCTCTACCCCCTATCCCTTCCATCCCACTCCTCTGGAGTGCAGTGTCTCTACATATCAGTCCCCCCATCCCAGTTCAGCAGTCATATGAGGATCAAGAGCCTCCTCATACACTGGGGACCTACAAGGCAGCATCACTAGGGCAAAGTGTCTCATTGATAGGAAACAAAGTTTATGTTCCTGTTCCCCTTGGTGCATTGATTGTAGTATAGTTATCTTACACTATATGGCTAAAATCCAGTTATAAGTGAATAGATACCATGTGCATCCTTCTGAGTCTGGGTTAGCTCACTCAGAATGAGCTTCTCTAGTTCCATCCATTTGGCTGCAAATTGCAGGATTTTGTTAATATATGTAGATATGATATATAGAGAACATTGAGAACATCTATGTTTAGATTTGGAAGTAAATAAGACACAGTAGGCTGCCTCTTTCTATCCATCCCTTCCCTTATTCCCCCCCCCCTTCCCTCTTGATATGGAGAGAACTTGGGAGCCACATTAACACATACCATCACTGTGTGCTCAAACGGATTCCATTTTATCATCACTTTATTATTCTCCAAAGCATCCCATTGATATTTAACTTATTTAGAGTTGATGTAATTACTGACATGTTTATATCCATCGTTTTACTATTTGTGTGTATGTGAGTTGTCTTCATTTTGTTACTTGTCTTTTCTTAGATTGTGTATGTGAATTGTCTTCATTTTGTTACTTGTCTTTTCTTAGATTACTGTTTTTAAAAGTTAATCCTGGGCTGGAGAGGTGGCTCAGCGGTTAAGAGGACTGTCTGCTCTTCCAAAGGTCCTGAGTTCAATTCCCAGCAACCACATGGTGGCTCACAACCATCTATAATCGGATCTGGTGCCCTCTTCTGGACTGCAGGCATACATGCAGACAGAATACTGTATACATAATAAATAAATAAATAAAATATTTTAAAAAAAAGTTAATCCTATTAGCTTTATCAGTGTCCATTTTGTTGCTTCTTTTAATCATTTCCATAGTGATTACAACATATGTATGCAGATGGTAATGTATATTAGCATTGTTCTTAGTCCCAAAAAACACAAAGAACTTAAAACTTTAGGACAATATTCAATCTTTAAAAACTGTACTACATTATGTAATTTATACACATAAACAACAAAGAGAAATTATTAACATGTTACGTCAACCAAAGTTAATCATCGGTTTAGATTGATTCTCATGCCCTCTTTGCTTTTCATCAAGCCTTCATCTGAGAACAGTGTCCTTCACAAGTTAGTCTTGGGGCTGAAGAGATGATGGCTCAGCTATTAAGAGTGCTTGCTACTCTCAGAGAGGAATCAAGTTTGGTTCCCTGCACTTATACCGTACAGCTCACAACCACCTGTAATAATAGCTTTGGGGGATCAAATGCCTCTGTCCTCTGTGGGTTCTAGCAATCATATGCACATACCCACCCCCCCCACACATAATTACAAATTAAAATAAAATGTCCTTTAAAAGCAATTAATTATCTGACCTATCATTTATGGAAACAAACTCATCAACATAATGGCTTACCTTAATAGAGTGTCTTGGCTGGTGTGTTTGAATTTAAACTCTCTTGCATCTCCAAACTGTAAAAATGTTCACACTCCATTTTGTTCATTTTCTGGACACTGTATGTACCATAAATGAAATTAAGTGTATAGTATGGAAAATGGGCAGTGGTCAGCACCTCAGCAGAACCTAAGTGATTTATTTCTAAACATATCAATGTGCAAGTCAAATTTTAAACTGAAAACTTGGAGTGGAGCCCAGAACTGAGCACATTTCTTTGAGAAACTTCCTAAAACTCAGTGGAATATCTGAGAATTTTGCCTTCATTTCTGAACACCGTTTTACTTTTTCTGCTCTCAAATTTGTGCTTGGCTACCATCAGTCTCAGCATTAATTAGAATATACATGCTTTTTTACACAGCCGTGGATGTACCAGGTAAAACGAAAGTATACGGATGTCCTAGGTTCTGACATATTTGTGAGATTCTTTATTTGACTCTGAATTCCTAGAGATTACTGTAGTCCTAGGTATATGCTGGGAATTTAAAACAGAACTTTTGAGGAAGTCGGTAAATAAATCCAACCATTTGGTTTGTGCTCGTGCATCAAACTGCATTTGTCCTTAAGCATGTATGTAATTGGCAGATATGTGCTTCAAAACAAGCAATATGCTTTCATAGATAAAAATAAGTGTTTTGAAATGACTGTAGTATCTCATAGACAATACTACTAATTGAATTGTGGCTAAACAAATCAAAATTTAAGTGCAGAAAGTTATGTAGTAGAATATTCTCTACATAAATAGATTATGATAGTGAACTAGGTAAATAAGATGAAAACAGATTTTGTCTTATCTGTTAAAAATGAGCTCAGTTTAATACAAAAAGTGCATATATGGAGAATGTTGCTGAAATAAAGTGTTTAGAGACACTGGCAATTCAGAACACAGAATTATAACTTAAAAAAAAATGACAGCAACTACCTAGTTCAACCTATTTTTACAAAGAGGAAAAGTTGAATCAGAAAGTAAACTTCTTTTAAAAAGTATAAGAAACAAAAAAACTGAGTAGTGGTGTGCATAACTTTAATCCCACCAGTCAGGAGGTAGAGACAGGTGGATCTCTGTGAGTTTGAGGCAGTTTGGTCTACAGAGTGAATTCCAGGACAGTCACTGCTGCACAGAGAGACTTTGTCTCAAACAAAACAAAACAATAACAGCAAAAGTAAGCTTCTTGTCCAAGGTCATGTGGTTAGATTCCAGCCTCTAAATAAAGATCAGGATTTTGCCAGTGGAGGAAGGGACTTCTTACTTTTGGCTAATGGAGTTTCCTGTCTTTGGTTTTTTGAGAGAGGGTTTCTCTGTGCTGGGATTTCAGGTCTTAACAAGAGTCTGAAAAAGAAGAAGAAAAGAAGAAGAAAAAGAAGACGAGATCTTTGCTATTTTGCCTTTAAAGAAGAAAGCTTGATTAACTAATTAATACTATTATGGCCTTGTTTTCCTAAATAGTGTGCATATTTTGAATGCAAAAGGACCATATTTCAGTCCTGAGATTTACCTGAGCTGTCTTATAGAGGAAAGGCAGTTTGAGTAAGCTATATGGAGGATTTACTACCTAAACTGAAACATATTGGGAATCGAGAGAAGGTACTAGTAATCACTATGCTGGAGAAACAGCTGTGAACTAGAAATTACCCCAATGAGGATGGATAACCACCCTAAACAGGTCTGCAATTTTTTTTGTAGTTAATTTGGCAAGAATTCTGACAGTTGGTGTTGGGAGAGGACCTTGAATTTTCTATACTAAGTATATGTCTTGAGTAGTAAGCAAGGCCTATAATTGGATTTAGTCCAAGCAAATAAGTATTTAGAATGTATGTAACCAGAACTGTGCACTCACTATACCATTGAGTTTGTAAGGATTAGTCACTAGAACATGAATCAGGCCTCAACTAGGTTGGGGAAAGTACATACTGTTACAAGCACATCACCTCTCTAATTCCATTACTAATCTTGAAAGCAATGCAAATGTTTTTGTTTTCCTCTTAACTTGGGTCACATTCCATTGTGCGGTGATGTAAGAGCTTTAACCAAGCATGGGATACTAATGGGCAATTTGAGAGACAGAGTTCTAAAACCTCACCTCTGGTCACACGCAGCCAGAACTTAGAATCTAAGAATATGGAGCCGTTTGATTTGCAAGGTTAATTGCTCACCTGTTTACTTTTGGCATATTTTCTAGGAGGTTAAACTGGAAAAGCAAAGTGTAGGTTATGGTCCACTTGTTCGAGAGAAAAGAAAAATAAACCCCTGAGTCCTTCAGTATTTTTCCTACCACATTTGAATATGCAAGTATGGCCTGCATAGCTCTCCTTTGCAGACAGCTATGGTGTCTTGACTTTTGCTATGGTCAATAACTTATAGGTTGGAACTATGTCAGGACCACCTAGGGGCAATTTAAAGATGCAGATGCACAGGATATGCCTGTGGTCACTTAAACTCTCATCCCAATGGTGTTTAGTAAGCACTGAAGACCATTCCACTGTGCAGGCAAGTTTGAGAATTACCACGACTGTGGAAACATCTCTAATTCTAGCTCTGGAATCACAGCAATTGATTTGAAGAGTTTGATTCCAGTGCTCCAAGTATTTTGAAGGCCTCAGCATCAAGTTACAAACCTGGTTTGATTTACCCAGCTTTAGTAACTGAAATTTTAGAGTAAATCAAACCAAAGAAGGGAAGACATTTGCTTTGAAATCAAAGAGACTTTATTTATGTATTTATTTTTTTACAGCAGGACCAGAAAGGTATTAGCTAGACAGACCCAAACAAGTTACTTATTCCCATCAAATTTCAGTTCCTGGTTTGAGAAATGGATCAATGATGCCTGTTACTGGCCTGCTATTCTTTCATACTTTGTTAATCAAAGTGAGTCTTCTCTTTTGTCTGAATCCGGTGTTGGAAAATTCCACTTCTGGACCAATCTAGCTCTCCAAATGGGTTTATATCCTGCTGCCTGGCCTTTGCTTTCTTCACGGGGATGCTTTCTCAGTGACCACACTCTCCCTCTAATTCTAGTCCAAGGTTTAGACTACCCTACCAGGAGACAGATTTTCTAAATTTACAATTGTGTGCCCCTATCTTCTAGATGGCCTGTTTTTGGGCTTAGGGTCTCTGCTAAATGTCATGCTCTACAACTGTGAACAGTCCTTCACACTGTTGAATGTAATCACACACATTGCATGCATTAAGTTTTCTTGGTTGCCCTTTTTCTTTTTATCTCTAATTTGGCTATCACTCAAATTCTCTTTCACATCTAGGTACTGTGTTCAGTTTTTTCATTCAATTAAATTTATTATGCAGTTATAGTCAAGTCCTTTAAATCTACCCAGAAAATTTTCCGTACAAAAGGTAGTGAGTACAATGACACTACCTTTTCCAGGCCTTGACTCTCTCTATGTCTTTTTTTTTTTGACTCATCAAAATATAACAGTTTTATCTAGGCATGGTGGTATACATTTGTAATCCCAGCACTCAGGAGGCAAAAGCAAAGAGGATCTCTTCTAGTTTGAAGCCAATCTGATCTACATGGTAAGTTTCACGCCAGTGAATGCTGCATAGTAAGAGATTGCCATTAAAAAAGTCAAAAAGTAGAACTATACAATGTATTTGTATTTGCTCATGCCATAGCATAAGATTATTATCAAAGAAAAATAATTTAATGTGAGTTCAAGGTGGAAACTTGAAATAGAAACAGCAACTTGCTATATTAAGGTATGTTGGATACTTATTGGGCCCTAGGTGATCATTCATTAATAATTTTGTTTTGGTGACTTTTCAAAACTTCTCCTTCAAATATAGCAAGACCAATGGTGGGTTATTACTATATACATAGAGAGAATGCCATGAATTTCTTTGGGATTTATTTAGCATGACTTGTGGAAAGGGAATTCCCTTACTTTCAGAACTAACAGATCTGGCTCCGTTCACCAGTACCTATACGTACATCAAAGTCACAAACAACTAGAAAGAGTTGGCTGGCCATTGCTACGTCCTACTTCATGAAGCAATCAGGAAGATTTTGTCAGTGTACCCTGTTTATTCGTTGTGCTGTGCTTCAGCCCTGGCTCCCCTCTGTGTTTTTCTGAGTACTTTCTATGGCTGTCACCTCCTTGATCTTGTATGTTTTGGAGTGGGGATAGAAAGTGACTGGTCCTACCACAGGCAATTGAGTTATATATGACTACTAGGGAGAAGAGGAGGAGGGCAGGGGGACAGGAGGGAGCACATGGGAGATGAAGGTATTATTTTGGCACCTTGAGGATTTCAGAAGTAATATACTGCCACCTAGGCACTCATAACCAGTCAACATTAAAGTTCAGATTCCTTAGGGCTGGCTTCATAATATTTAAAAAGGAGGAAGCAAAACTAGCTTTTGTAAACCTGTATCCACTGGTAAGCCTCTAGTCCTCATGTGCTGGTTTCTTAGGATGCCCTCTGCTGGGCCCCAACTAACTCGTCTGATATGGGACAAGAAGCTATGAAATGGCCATGCTGAAGTCTCATATGGAATGCAAGGGCCATTTATATCGCATGGTATTCGAATCCTAGTGTTTGCTTTTCAGGTCAACAATCCAGATAAAGTCATTGTTGTCAATGTGTTTTGTTGTATAGGTGGGAAAAAGCCAAATTCTCCTGCTAAGGGGTCCATGTGCATTTCCACTGTGGCTTTATGGAGATAATTCCTCTACTATCTAACTCACTGGTGACTAATGGTGGAAATGGAGGCCAGGAAAACAGGGAAGGATGTTCCAAAAATTCGAAGGAGAAAATACTTTCCACCAGGCAGGACCTTGGGGCTTCCTTTAAAGATATTGTGTGGGCAACGGTCTTCTCTAGCTGTTTGTCTATATGACCACCCCCATCTGGGCACTTCCACCCTGCCCAGCCAGAAAAGAATGAACATCATTGTTTACTTTTAAGTTTTTATGAAGAATGCCTTGAGCTCTTTGGATGGTATCATCTGAATCTCAATAACAAGTAAGTACATGGCATTGTTTTGTGGATTCCTTTATCCATAAAAATATGCAACGGGCGTACAATCATTGGCACCGCCACTATAGCCCTGTGTACTTTCTTGTCTCCTGAGCTTGGTTGGGTAATCTCTGTCTGTCAGCATATTTCCCAAGGACTGGTTAGAGCCAGTCGTCATAAGAGGAACTTATTATGAAATCAGGATATTTACTTTGTTGAAGATCTTCTAAAAGATACACTTAATTTAAAAATGAAACTGTTTGGCTCCTTGGAAATCAGAGATCCTCGGGGTTCCTTGAGTTTAGAATAAGACAGAGAGGTGAAATGCAAGGCATTTTCACACACGCCTTCTTATTGTTTAAATCAGTATTTGTATTGTTGTTGAATATGCTTCTTTATATTCAAGACCAACTGAAATGTTAACATAGTATCAAGCTGACCTGGGCATGGTGGTGCTCGCCTTTAATCCCAGCACCTGGGAGGCAAAGGCAAACTTGAGCTCTTGTGGTGCGCTGTTGCTCAGTCAGTTTAAAATTTCTCATTTTTTGTACACTGTGAAATCTTTCCGCCCCTAGTAGATGATGCCTTTAAAGCTTGAGACAATATCTGAATATATTAATAGGGCTCATTGTCTTGCACCATATAAATAATATGTAATAATATTCTTAAATTATAATCATTTTCATATGCTGGCAACTCTCATACATTCTTTTTCTGATTACTTTGAAATCATCATAGATTGTTTTAACCAACAGCCCTTCCATGCTGTAGAAACCAGAACTAATGTCTTTCTAAGTTTTGGTGTTTTTTATCACATCTCATCCTGTGCCCTCTTTCTTCTGCCAGTCTACAGTGACCACTATCTTACTGCATTCTTCTATGAGTTTCCACTGCCCTGTAAGAACACATATTGTTTGTCTTTTGGTTAAACCCTTTCTTCAAACCAAACAACAAAATACACATTAGGTGAAAACAGACTGCCCCTTCTGGGCAGGGTGGTCAGGACCAGAATCTCTTCATCTTCCCATTGTCCCACTACTTCATCTGCCCCCTCCTGTTCAGCAGCCTCTACATCCATGTCCACAACTTCTAGGGCTTTGCTGAGCATACCAGAAATCTCTAAATGGAATGATCTCCACTCCCACTCCAAGCTCATTAATTCTGCCATTCTAGCAGGCTTTTAATAGAAGTTCTACAGAAGAAGAGAAAATATCTCATTTGCTTCTATTAGTGTTTATGAAAGCTCTTTGATTACTATGCCATTTATGATTAAAGAGGAGGAAGATTTTTTAATGAAATTGATACTTTTTAGTTGCTAGAAATAATTTTGTATATGTTTGTTTCAAAGACAAGACATTCACATCATTCATGTCTATATTTGCATTTTGATGGAAAATCAGAGAGAAATAAAGAGTATACAGACAAGTAGAATTATATAGGCTGAACTGATTATGTTTGGGAATACATATTATAATATATCTATAATATATTTATATATATATATAAAATGTAACAACAATTCATATAAAGCACATAATTTGAAAGAGTGCAAGTAGGGTTATGTGTTTGGCGAGAGGAAATGGAAGAGGAAATGATCTAATTATATTATAATTGCAAAAATTAAAGAACTAATATAAGAAAAGAAATGTACCTGCACCAAATAGTGTTACTTTCTAGTCAAAGCAAAGTACTCTAACCTAACAAACAAAAATGTTTTTCTTCTTTAGCCGGGCAGTGGTGTGCACGCCTGTAATCTCAGCATTTGGGAGGCAGAGGTAGGCAGATATTTGAGTTTGAGGCCAGCCTGGTCTACAGAGTGAGTTCTAGGACAGTCCAGACTACACAGAGAAACCATGTCTCAAAAAACAGACAAACAAAGAATTCGGCATCAGTTAGGAAGAAAAATTCTTAGTTTGTTGCTGTGTTAAAGACATGCATTTATTTGATACTGGATCTGCAGTATCAAATAAATTCTCCTCTTGCAGATGGACAGTGTTTCCCTACAGACCCATGTCAAAGTCGTAATCACACTTAAGATGAGATCACCTGCAGTGTGGTGGGCTCTGATCTAATGTGGCTGGTGTCCTTATCAAAAAAATTAAAATTTGGGCACAGACAAGCACATAGGGGAATGCTACCTGAAGAGAAGGCAGAGGTCCAGTGATGTAGGAGAATGGCTATTGTCTCCAGAAATCCTGGGGACACTGAGAGGAGGTGCAGTGTCCCCCACAGCGCCGTGAAGAAACCAGCTCTGACATCTTCAGAAATCCAGCCTCCAGACTATGCATCTCTGTTGTTTAAGTCACTCAGTTTGTGGGACTACAGCTACTACTGTCATTACAGTGTTTCCTAGGCGTTAATCATTTGAGTTACTGTTTCACGACGTTTGCTTATGACAGTGCACATGCAACCAATATCAATGCTCATTTTACACTGTTCTTTGAAAATGTTTTCTTTCAGTTGAGTATATAAAAGACGAAGATATTTCCTTTAAATGGACATGTAATGTGTCTAAAACGCCACTAGCATGGCTATATTAAAATGTAATAAATATTCCTGTGAATCTGTGCTGGAAAGAAGGGTCGGTGGCTAAGCACTTACTACTCTTGTAGAGGACCTGGGGTCATTTCCCACCACCCACGTGGAGAAGTTCATGATCACCTATAACTCTAGTTCCAGAGTGTCCTTGCACACAGACATACTCTCATAATTCAATAACCTGTGAGTCCCTTCTCACTGTTTGTCTCTTCTACCTGTTCCACATACTGCCATGTTTCACTCTGGTCCAACCCAGGTCTTTCCTGAAGTGCATCTATGAGGAAGATTTACTCTAGTCCCCCAACAAACTACTGTGGTATGAAAGAAATCACCAGAGACAAAATTAAGCAGATACTATTATATTATAAATTCCTTTGGTTTTTCTGAGCAGCAATTTCTTGCCAATATACTTCTATTTTTTCCTTACAGTTCTATTTTAAATTAATATAAGTAAGAATCAATAGTAAGTAAATAAGTTCATTACTTGGGCTTTTCTCTGGCCAGTGGTTGTGGTTGGTGTTATTGATTTCACATGATAATCAAGGCAAATCTGTGGCTTTTCTTAAACTGTTTCATTTTCACCATAAGTAAATGCTGGTCTTTTTAAATTTGTTTTGATCACTTGTGTGTGGGTGTTTTGCCTGCATGTATGTCTTCATACCAAGTATATGCCTAGTATCTGTGGATACCAGAGGAGGGCATTGTGTATCCTGGAAACCAAAGTTATAGGCAGTTGTTAGCTGCCCTGTGGGCACTGGGAATAGAATCCAGACCCTCTGGAAGATCAGTCAGTGCTCTCAACTGCTGACCCATCTCTCCAGCTCCTGGTGTGAATTTTTTATTTGAAAAGTTAACTTCCTTTTCCACAATAGAAAAAGCATAAAAAGGCAGGAAGTAGTGGTACACGCCTTTAATCCCAGCACTCAGGAACCAGAGGCAGGTGGATCTCTGTGAGTTCCAGGCCAGCCTGGTCTACAAAGTGAGTCCAGGACAGCCATGATTACATAGAGAAACCCTGTCTTGAAAAAATAATCAAAACCAACCAAACAAACAAACAAACAAAGGAAAATCATAAAAGAGAAATCTTGTTGTACCTAATGTCTTCAAAGATCCAGAGATAAGGTATTAGCTGAGATTTACTCTGGTGATCATATTTAGTAAACCCAATTTAAAAAGTTTTTTTAAAGTTAAATAAGGGGCTGGAGAGATGGCTCAGAGGTTAAGAGCACCGGCTGCTCTTCCAGAGGTCCTGAGTTCAATTCCCAGCAACCACATGGTGGCTCACAACCATCTATAATGAGATCTGGTGCCCTCATCTGATCTGCATGTGTACATGCAGATAGAACTCTCATATACATAAAATAAGTGAATAAATAAATCTTTAAAAAAGTTAAATAAAAATTCAATTATACTAAGTATTATTTCTTATTAGATATCTCAGTTAAACAATAATATAAATATTTAACAATGAGCTAAAAAAGTTTGGTAGAGCACATAGAATCTATAAAGCAGCCTTTTTAGATTGATAACTTCTAAGGATATGATTAATGTTTTCTCTCCTGTTATTTTATCCTATGAGGAACACTTTGGAACTTCTGATCATTGCAGATCCACCTAATTTCCAACTGCATAACCATATCCTCTCTGAAGCTCTCTATCTTCTATATGGGCTTCGAGTTTCCAGAATATTCTCCCAGTCTGTTTAGTGCTAAAAATTGTAAGATCTGTTGCTTGTCATTCCCTCATCGGCTGTGTAATCCCAGTTTCTTCTTTGGAGAGGGGTAATGTATGTGCCCCAGGCTGATGGCTGGTTGCAGAAGCCTTGTGTCACACCCACATCCATGGCATATAAAGCCTCCTTTCTCCTTTCCGAAATGAACACGTACAAAACTGGCCCAGCTACAAGATGGAATTTGGGACCCTGACTCATGCTTGGAGTGGAGCCACCTGACGATTAGGAACACCTGCTTTGGACTTCTTGTGGGAAACTGAGAGAACCGTTGTTTTCAGCTACAGGGATGTAGGAGGTTATCTGCTACAATCAGCAGCCCTGCCCTGCCTTGCCTCAGTTCATACCCTGCTCTTCCATAAAGGAGATCTTGTTTTATTTTTTGTGTCTGTGTGTCTAAGTCTGTCTGCGGAGGTCAGATGAGGGCTTTCAAGAGTCATTGCTCTCCTTCTGCCTTGTGAATCCTGGGGAATCCAACCCAGGCTGTCTTGTTTGATGACAAGCGCCCTTACCCACCGAGACGTTTCATCAATCTTGAAATAGATTTTAAAACCCACTTTATAGTACATTGGTGTGAAGGTGCTAATACTTATTTTGATCCCAGTTTAGAGCATGGCTTTGACGGTCAGGTACAGAATGGGTGGCCCGTGAGCAGAATTTTGACGAGATGTAAGAAAAGCTAAGAGGGAAGGAAAGTCCAACATGGACAGAATTATATGCGTTTAGGCCCCCGAGGCAAAAATGATGCTGTTTTGGGAGGCCATGGAAGTTTTTGTGGGTGAGGCCTAGGTAGAGGAAGTGGGTGACTGGGAACAAGCATGCCATGGTAGGTAGGTTGGGGCGTCTTCTGGATTCTGGCCTAGACCTGAGATCTTGGTGCTTCCTCGCCACTGACAGCTTTTATCACCCCAAGTCCTGCTTCCTCAGTGAAGCTCTCTCCTTCCATGCTTCTCTGCCTGATTGGCTGTATTCTCTGAACCATGAGTACAACCTTTCTTCCCTACCTTGGTTCTGTCAGACAATTTGCCTTGGTGGTGAGAAAAGGAACTATTACATGAGCTAACTCTTCTGGAACCTGCGGAGCGGGCAGAACCACCAGCATGAAGTGTAAAGAACCTCAGCTCACAAAATATATGCTTAGATTCTGAATGTTCATGTTAAATTGGCTTAGCTAACATATCCACTCAACTTTTGGAATAAAACTTCAAAAACTGAAATTAAATGAGCTTAATGTGGAGAAATTAATGCTATATGGACTTCTAGGGGTCAAGTCGTTCAGTAGTAAACTTTTCTTCTGCCTCTTTAATTCTACACAAATACAAACAATATGTATCAGATATAAATCAATTATATTTTATATGTATATTTTATGAACTAATGATAAAGAAAAGCCACTTCTCACTAAAAGTTATTTTTAGACTATCTGTGTATACATGTTGTTCCATTTCTACTTGTCAAATGACTTTCTAGTAAAAGTCTGCTTCTGTTACATTTTAAAGAAAAATTATTTCATCTTTTCAAACTTAAAATTTTCTATATCATTTTAGTCAATAAAAACTGTTTTATTTTATCTTTTCTATGTTTGCAACAGGATACTTGGCAACTACCTGCTATTTTGGAATGACATTCAGTGAGTTTATTCTAGCTCTGACTTCCAAGAGGAAGCAAGGACTCTCTAACTCAGAGAATTCAAGCCCCAGGTTTGAGATTCACATTTATCATACTCTGAATGGATCCTCGGTTTTCCATTTGCACCACAGGAATAATAAATAATATAGTTCTTGACTGGACTAGTAAAGATAGTATCTGCAAAAAAGACCTATGTAAATAAAGAATATATTAGATTTCTGCAGTTCTAAATAAAACCAACGGGTAATAACTTTAATTGATATAAAACAATTGAATTTGTACAAGTAAGTTTACTATATATTTTACAATACATTTGAAATATAATTTTACAATATATTTTACCACCTTGCAAAGCTGAGTGAGTTCAAGAAAACTTCTTTTGGGTCTCTCCACCAAGGGTATTAGTGGCTGTGAGGCTCAGAAAAGACATTCAATGAGAACAACTGTCATCATTAGTGGAAAAATACTGACTTCATGAAGGATGTAAGAAAATAAATACCAAAAAGATAGGCACGCTCATCAAAGAAATTAATCAGCTTTTCATATCAGCAAATGGGCGCATTTCCTACATAAATGATACCTGACTTTGAACAGGGTAACTCTTTGCTTTATTTTCATGTAGACCAAGAGAGCCGGCTCAGTTACACCTGCTGCCTTGAGCGTTCACATGAACTTTGATCTCTAAGCAATGCGTTAAGCACTTAACTTCATCTGTTTATTACCTACTGGTTATCTGTTTATTCTCTCACTGCCTATAGGCTTTGTGTCTGTTCTCACAGGGCAAGGTGACATCTGTGTTAGGCAGTTTGTCATGTTTTAGCCTTAATAAGCACCTGTGGAGAAGTTTTGTTTGCTGTCAGAAGAGTTCGTGATTATTTCTCAAACAATGGTTCTGGTTGTCATCACAGTACACAGCGCAAAAGCATTCAGAGTGTCTCTAGAGGTTTATTCATTTAGGAAAATCTATTCAAGAACTAAATTAAAATAATAGTTTACTCCCGCTACAGGAGCTTGCTAACTATTTTGGAGCATTTACTTTATTTTTACGTAAATACATGTCCCAATTGCTTGTTTCTGTTTTCCAGAGAAGTGTTGGAATTTTACCAGAGTCCTAAGGATTGCATTTCCCCCCGCCAAGGGTCACTGCACATCATAACCACGCCCATCTTTCTGAACTGGCCTGTTGGCCATCTTTGCCACCCTCATCTCAGGCACTGTGTCTATTACTTTGGACTACTAGAAGTACTCTGCTGTTTGGAGTTAAAAGTTAGGAAATGTTTGCACACCATCCTCCTCAAGAAGTTGGGCATGTTCTGTTGTGAAGTAGGGGTGTTGGAGGTAGACTCTTGAATTTTAAAAGAGCTATAAGCCACTCTAAGGATAAAGACCATACAGGGAGACAAAGAGTTTATTGAGCATTTCTCTAGCTTTGGAAAGAGTCTGTGCCCAGCGTGAGTTGATCCAGAGAGAAGTGGCTCCTCCAAAATCATTTAGCTATTTATTGTTCTCATTGGTTTTATTTTGGGGCTATGGTTACCAATTTAGATTCAATTAAATAGTCAATGATTTTATTCCCCTGAATTCCTCTTCTTTGTGCTGTGTGTGTGTGTGTGTAACACAAACTATCACTGTAAGCACTGTAAATTTGCTGTTCCATGGCACTAAGTACCTATCCATTCACACTGATGCATCGCCCTCTCTGCCTCATATCTCAGAATTGTTCTGTTTTCCCTAGCTGAACTTTTGTACACATTAAATACTGCCTCCCTCCCCCCACAACCCCCGCACCTCCTCTCCCGCTTCAGACCTCTAATTCTGGGCAATCACCATGTTTTTCTTTCTCTATGAAATGAATTATTCTTGTTACTTCTTCATATAGTATTTCTCTTTAATTATTATTATTAAAAATGGTGAGTGTGTGTGTGTGCTGCAAACTCACACTTGAGTGCAGTTACTCATTGAGGCCAGAAATGGATCTTCTTGGATCTGGAGTTACAGGAGGTTGTGGGCTGCCCAATGTGGGTGCTGGGAACTGAATCCAAGTCCTCTGAAAAACCAGGCAGCACTCTTAACTGACAAACTATCTCACTATTCCCCTATTTCTTTTTGTGACTGACTGTTTTTCATTTAGCATGCCTTTGTTTCATCTACATTGTTGCATGTGCTAGTATTTCCTCCATTTTTTAAGCTGATGGTCCTCCATTGTGTGAATGCACTACAAGTCCTTTGTTTGCCCATTTGTGGACACTGGGCTACTTACACTTTGGCTACTATGACTGTTCTACAAAAGTTGCATTTTCTTACATTTCACAGATTCATAAATACAAATTTCTTTTACATTTTTACTCTGTTAGGAAGTTTTTAAGTAGAAAAACACAGTAATTTAAATAATTTGTATTATCTTTTTTTTTTAATAATTTATTTTTTATTTCTTCAAGTTACATCTCAATCACAATCCCCTCCCTACTCCCCCCTCCAGTCCCACCCTTCCACCCTCATCACCCTCAGTCCCACCATCCTCTTCCCTTCTTTGTTTTTTTTAGTTTAAGGTATTTATTTTCCCCCCAACAGCTCTCCCTTTCAGTCCAAATAATGGTTCTTTTACTTATAACTATAAATACAATACAAATCAACAGAAATAAATAGGCCACGATTATAAGAGTTATATGGCTTAGCATACATTCCCAATGTCCAGTCCATATGTATTTGGCACCTGACTTTAACATTCTACTATCTAACCATCTCCATGAGTTTAAAGTTCTATATCTAACTCAGCTTTCATACTAACTTGTCTCATAATTTTAAAAATATCTTCTTAGATCTAGAACGCCCTCTTGATTCCTAAACAACTCAAAATTTAACTATGAGACTCTAGGTATCTATTCTTCAACCACCTCAGAGACCTGAGAGGGATAAATATATCTGATTATATAGGAAGTGCAGGGCCTGCAGCTTCCAAAACTAAAAAATGACATACCAGTGGCTGCCTGGACAGTTCCCATTTTCTCTCCATACATTACAGCATCAATCTTCAGCCATTTGGCCCCATTTCTCTGACAGACATTGGTTGTAGAGCAGGAATTATGAAGGACTTACCTACCCTG
>CAJQZJ010000630.1:185204-257171 GCA_907164525.1 Lophiomys imhausi | reverse complement strand
TTTCCTTTCCTTTCCTTTCCTTTCCTTTCCTTTCCTTTCCTTTCCTTCTTTCTTTCCTTCCTTCTTTCTTTCCTTCCTTCCTTCCTCCTCCTCTTCCTACTTTTCCCCCTTTCCTTCCCTCCCCCTCCACCTTGTCTCATGTATGCCAAGCTGGCCTCAGACTCACTGTGGCTGAGGATGAACTTGAACTTCCGATCTTACTGTCTCTACATCAAGAGTGCTGTGGTCACAGAAATGTACCCTAATTTTGTTTTATGCCATACCAGAGGATGGAATACAGGGCTTCATGCATGCCAGGTTTGTACTCCACCAAATGAGCTGCACATCCACCTCTGGTGATATATACATATGTTGTTGTTGTTGTTGTTGTTGTTTTGAGACAGAGTTTCTCTGTGTAGCCCTGGTAGTCCTGGACTCACTTTGTAGACCAGGCTGGTTTTGAACTCACAGAGATCCACCTGCCTCTGCCTCCCAAGTGCTGAGATTAAAGGCATGCACAACAAACCCTAGCAATTACAGACAGCTGTGAACTGCCATGTAGGTGCTGGGATTTGAACCCAGGCCCTTTGGAAGAACACCCAGTGCTCTTAACCGCTGAGCCATCTCTTCAGCCACATCTGGTTTTATATTTTTAACTGGTTATACAGCCACCAACAGAAACTATTTGGGGTGTGTAAAAATTAGATGAAATACAAAATTCTTCCCACCATGAGCAAGTACCTTTATACAGCAAAATAAAATAGTTTTTTTAATAGTTTTTTTTTAATTTGTAGACAGGGTTTCTCTATTTGTCCATGGCTGTCCTGGACTCACTTTGTAGACCAGGCTGGCCTTGAACTCACAGAGATCCTCCTGCCTCTGCCTCTGAGTGCTGGGATTAAAGTCATGCACCACCATACCCAGCAATTACAGACAACCGTGAACTGTCATGTAGATGCTGGGATTTGAAAACAGGTCCTTTGGAAGAGTAGTGAGTGCTATTAGCTGCTGAGCCATCTCTCCAGCCCCCACTCAAAATGAAAAAGTTACAACAGACTTCTAAAGATTTTTACTGTAACCCATATATATCCTCTATCTATCTGTCTGTCCATCCATCCACCCATCCACCCATCCATCCATCCATCCATCCATCCATCCATCCATCCATCCATCCATCTATCTATCTATCTATCTATCTATCTATCTATCTATCTAAGATCTCACTGTGTGGCACTGGCTGGCCTGGAACTCACTATGTAGAACAGGCTGAAACTTACAGACATTCACCTCCCTCTATCTCCTGAGTGGTGGAATTAAAGGCATGCACGCAGTTAACTGAAAGATTTTGGAAAACTGATACAATTACATCAAGCTGAACAACTGTGTTCAACTTCAGTTTTATTTAAACAAAGCTTTAAATATCATTTCTGATTTTGCACACTACCCACAATCTGAAAAACATTAATCTGATTTGTTTTCTGGGTCCTGGTGGGCCTAACATTATTGAGGAAGCTTAGAAAAAAAAATTAGAACTTTTTACCAGGTAGTAAATAAAACAACAACAACAACAACAACAACAAACAAAGCAACCCCCCAAACAAAACAGCAACAAAAACCAAACAACCAAAATATAACCCCGAAACCTCCAAGCAGTTTCATAGCTGCTTTTACAAAGAAGTTTCCAGATTTGAAAATGAGCCCTGTACCGTGTAAAGCTGCTCCCTCGGCAGCCCAGAGGGGATTATTGTTGCTATGTCTCAGGCCCAAGGCAGGCTGGTACACTGCCCTTCAGCAAAACCCCCAGGTTACTTCAGCTGTATGTTCTTATGATCCGATGTGAGAAGCACCGATCTAAACCAAATAGCAGTCTTAGTAGCCATTACAGCCTTACATATTCCTCTTAGTGGGGGAAACAAAAACAGCTGGCCTCTGGCTGGTGTTTGTTTTGGATTGGCAAGTGCGTGATGTGAGCTGGCTGGGAAACAAGGGTTCTGAGGAAACAGCATTTCCATTGGTGGTGTGGTGGCTTCTACCTGGGGTGGGGTCAGTGGGCACCCAGTACTAAATGGGTCACCATGAGTTTCTAGCAGCAAGTTTACCAGACCTCTGAGCTGGTGGGGAGCTCCTGCTCTCCTGTCCTTCTTGCCTGCTGTGCCAGTGGGAGTTGTCAGACAGCTTTCAATATTCTTCCCTTTTCCCACATGTTTTAGAACCAGGCAGACTTCTAGTAACCAGAGTCCAGGCTCTGTTGGTGTGTGCTCAGAAACACCCAAGTTCTGGAAATCAAAGCTCTTTGAAGTGTCAGTCCCAGTAATTCCTGTGCTTTCTCTGGTTGCTGAGTCCAGCGCTTCCCAGGGACACAGTGAGTCAGAGAGGAACTTGGAGGGGCAGGTCTCCAGCAACCTAAAACAGCTCCTTGGTAACGTGAATCTTGGACAGCATATTTTCTCTCTGAAATTTCCTGAAGCTCTTCCACAGTTTAAATTCCCAGGGTCCGCACACACTTTCACGCATTGGTTTACCCTCTCATGTGTTGAAGGACTGGTCTTTTGGTCATGGGTAACCTTCTAGGTGTAAGTGAGAGGCCATTTCACCTAATATAGAATTTTGATTTGTTTGGGTTTGGGGTAGAGGGAGAGGATGTGAAAACAGAGGTAGTGAATTTAGAGATGAGGGATGACAGAAATTTATGCAAGTAACACCAAATGTAGGCTAGAGTGCCAGTGCCAGTGTGTTCCTTCTTCACAGTACCCTTTCAAACAAAGGTGAAGAAAGCGAACCAACAGTTTAACTTGCAATGTCTGTGCTGTGAACTGTCTCGAGAATCCTCCACAGCCTCTTCCGGGTGTTACTGCTTGTTCCGACCCTCTGGGGTGAGAGAGCTCAGGCTAGAGCAGCCTTTTGCAGAGTGTAGTACTCAAGGGGGGAATCCCCTTCTGGAAACACTCTGAAAATGCATTCTTGGGGTCTACCCCAGGTCTTCTGAATCAGAAGCTTACATGACTTTGTTAGACTTGTTAGACTAATCATTGCTAGACTTGAAACTGGTCTCCAAGACCAGTTAACCCACTTCATAAAATACCTACTTACTAGCTGGCACTTTCAGAGAGAGAGAGAGAGAGAGAGAGAGAGAGAGAGAGAGAGAGACTGAGTTCATGAAGGCAGATACTTATCCTGAGCTAAAGACTTACTTTGGACATCTACCACAGTTCTTTCCCAGTAAGAGTTTAAAAACTGTATTAACTGAGGAAACCTCATTAATCCTCACATTTTCCTATTGGACTGGCCACCTGTTGTTGAAGGTGATATATTCCAATGGTTATGATCTGTCAGAATGAAAAGAACACACTGCCCCCTTACATAGTTGAACTATAACTTGTACTCAATAAACTAAATGAATTAATGCCTGTCTGGAAAGAATGAAAATTCTTTCAAGCAAAGTGAAATTCACCTTTCAAAATGTCGTTAAAAAGAAGAACCCTCCATTCCCAAACGAGTCCCTTAAAAGCTAACTAATGAGCCAACATTTATACAAAAGCAAAGAAACATGCAAGGTAAGAGATTTGTTGGCTACTAAGCCATAAAAGGCAGCCTGGTCAGAGCCTCTGAGTGGAGGACCATCTGAAGTTCACTGCCCAGTGGATGGATCTAGTTCCCAAAGAGATCAAGCCCAATACATGCATTGACTGATAGTAGAAATGTCTTGAGGATATCTTCTCTGTGTTTTAAGGATTGCTTGAAAAATAAAGCCCCCTCCCCCCAATTACATGGACTAGAAGCAATTATTTTGGATTAGGAAAAAGGTATTTATTTTTGTACACACATGTGTGCTTGTATGTTTTTATGTGAGTGTGTTGCATGTGCATGTGACTGTGATATCCTGTGCAAGTACAAGTAGGTGTGTGTGCCTGAGACCATAGAACATCATTTGCCTTTCTCTACCACTCTCTGCTCTGTTCCTCTGAGACAAGGCATCTCACTGAGCTTGGAGCTAGGCTGCTAGCCAGTAGTCACAATAATCCTCCCGTCTCCATCCCTCATGGTGCTGAAGTTAGAAGAGTTCTCAAGTCTTCACCCATTTTTTTTTTTTTTTTTTTACACGGGTATTGGGATTCAAACTCAGGCAGGTCCTTATGTTTGTGAGGAAAGTACTCTTACCCACTGAGTCATCTCTTCAGTTCCAAATACACAAAGAAAATTGATCAGTGTAGTTCATGTGCTAAGAGTATATGATTAGCATAGACAAAGTCCTATCTTCAATCCTCAGCATAAAAACGAATAAAACCCCAAGAATATACACATAAAATAAAAGTAAATATAACAAAATAAAGGGTAAATATTGAGTAAACAACAGAACCTACCCTTTTCAATTGAAAATCAAAGAAGGTCAGGATAGAGACTGTTCTTAATTTACATGTCACCTATCTATCCAGTCACTCCCACATCGGTTCTGTCATTTGTCCATTCTGTCACGTCTACATACTTTGAGCTTTCTGCTCATAAAGAATTCAGAATCATTGTGGGTGAAGAGAATTCTGGCACTTAACTGTTGATCATCAAGGAAACAATATGTTTATACGGTGGATTACATTGATGAATTTTCGTATGTTGAACCACCTCTGCATTCCTGCACACATGATACTGGATCATGGTGTATAATACTTTTGATGTGTTCTTGGATTTGGAATAGAAGTATTTTATTGAGTGTTTTTGCATCTATGTTCTTGAGGGAAATTGGTCTGAAATTCTTTTTCTTTGTTAGTCTTCATGTGGTTTAGTTATCAGGGTGACTGTGGCCTCATAGAATGAGTTTGGCAGTGTTCCTTCTGCTTCTATTTTGAGGAAGAGTTTGAAGAGTATTGGTATTAGCTCTTCTTTGAAGGTCTGGTAGAATTCTTTCTTGAAACTATCTTGCCCTCACCTTTTTTTTTTTTTTTTTGGTTGGGAGACTTTTAGTGACTGATTCTACTTCCTTGGGGTTTATAGGACTGTATAATTTGTTAACATGATCTTGATTCAACTTTGGTAGGTAGACTCTATCAAGAAAATTGTCCATTTTGCTTAGGTTAGCAAATTTTGTGGAGTACAAATTTTTCAAGTAAGATCTAAAGATTCTCTGGACTTCCTCTATGTCTGTTGTTATGTATCCCTTTTCATTTCAGATTTTTTTTTTTGATCTGGGTATTTTCCCTCTGACTTTTGGTTAGTTTGGCTAAGGTTTGTTTATTTTGTTGCTTTCATGAAAGAACCAACTCTTGGTTTTGTCAATTCTTTGTATTGTTCTTTTTGTTTCTAAGTTATTGATTTCAACGGTGAGTTTGATGATTTTCTGTTATCTGCTTTTCTTGGGAGTGTTTGATTCTTTCTTTTCTTTTCTTTTTTTTCCTAGCACTTCCAGTTCTGCAGTTAAGTTGCCAATGTGAGCTGTCACAGTTTTCTTTTTGAAGTCACCTAGTGCAATAACCTTTCCTCGTAGCACAGCTTTCATTGTGTCCCATAGGTTTGGGTGTGTTGTGCCTTCAGTTTCATTGGATTTTAGGAAGTCTTTGATTCTCTTCTTTACTTATTCCCCGACACATTGGTCATTGAGTAGAGAGTTGTTCAGTTTCCATGAATGTGTAGGCTTTTTGTTATTATGTTGTTGTTGAAGTCCATTCAACAACATTTAATCCATGGCGGTCTCATAAGATACAAGGGGTTATTTCAATTTTCTTGTATCTGTTGAGACTTGCTTTGTGACTAACTATATGGTCAGTTTTGGAGATGGTTCCATGAGGTGCTGAGAAGAAGGTGTATTCTTTTGTGTTTGTGTGGGATGCTTTGTAGATATCTAATAGCTCCATTTGGTTCATGACCTCTGTTAGTCTCATTTCTCTGTTTGATTTCTGTCTCAATGACCTGTCTGTTGGTGTCAGTAGGGTGTTGAAGTCTCCCACTATTAATGTGTGAGGACTGATGTGTGGTTTAAGCTTTAGAAGAGTTTCTTTTACAAATGTGGGTGTCTTTCTATTTGGTGCATAGTTATTCAGTAATGACATGTCATCTTGATTAATTTTTTCTTTGATGAGTATGTAGTATCCTTCCCCATCTTTTTTGATTAGCTTTGGTTGGAAGTCCATTTTATTTCATATTAGTATGGCTACTCCAGTTTGCTTCCTGGGACTGTTTGCTTGGAAAACCTTTTCCCAGCCCTTTACTCTGAGGTAGAGTCTATCTTTGTTAGTGAGATTCATTTCTTGTATACGGCAAAATGATGGCTCTTGTTTAGCGATCCATTCTGTAAGCCTGTGTCTTTTTATTAGGGAGTTTAGTCCAGTGATGTTGAGAGATATTAATGACCAAAGGTTGTTATTTCCAGTTATTTTAATGTAGTTGCTGGCTGTGTGTTCCTTGTAAATTAGCTGCAGTGGAGTTTTTTGTTTCCTATGTTTTCTTGGGTGTAGTTATCTTCTTTGGGTTGGAATTTTCCTTCTAGGATCTTCTGTTTTGGTTATTTACAAACTGTGTGATCTTGAACAAGATATTAAAATGTATAAAAAGCCTATTTTTTTATTTCTGCAGCAAAATTTTTCTTGTTAACAGCATTCAACATGAAATAATTGATTTTACAAAGATGTGGAACAAAGTGGAGAGGCACAGAAACATTTATTTCTGTGTTTTGCTTTACTTTGTACACAACACCTGTACGCTGGGTTTCTTTAGTTTAGATGCCCTGTAGATTCAGATGTTCAGAAAGAAGCTAGCTATCAACTTCTTCCCAAAGTCTCTGCTTTTTACAGTCAGTGCTTGCAAGCCGCGCTAGTCCAACTGACAAAGCTAAATGTGTGTATCTTCTTTCTAGCCTGACAAGTCCAAAGGACATGACAATCTCACAGCCTCTGTCATGTGCTGTCTCCCTCTTGTTCTGGTTACTGTACCTGCACGTCCACAAGAGTCAGCACGTGATTTTCCCGATTCTGCCATCACTTTCCAGTCTGCAGTTGGCAGCTGCTTATACATCTAGAACTACACTGCATGGGTTGACTCTTAGTTCCAACTTTGTAGCGTTTTATGAGCCTTAGAAATTGTTTTAATATGAATAGTTCATGTGTCTTTTTCTAGGAAATGAAGATGATAAGAGTGTTTCATGAATGATCCTTTGAGGATTTAATGATAGGATAGACATAATACTTATAGGACTCAATAAGGGCAAAGAACAATAGCAGTTGCTTTTTTTCATTGACAATTTCATCCTACCAAAGTCTGTTTTATTATGTTAGTGTACATTCAGACATCTAGACTATCTCTGCTCTGACAAGCACAGTGGAGTGTGCTTGACAAATTCATTAGAGAAACACCTAAATGCTATTGTCATAGTAAGTGTGACAACAGTGCACATGTGGAGCCTAGAGGACAATTTGTAGAAGTCAATTCTATCATTCCACCATGTGGGTTCCAAGAATTGAACTCTGGCCATCAGGCTTGGCAGCAAGAGCTTTTGCTTACTAAGCCATTTTGCTGTTCTGCACATGTTGGGTTGGGGTGGAAGCCGAGAAAACTCACTTCATATACATAAGCTTAAAAATGAAAGCTTTATTTTCTGAGCATTTAGGGAGGCAACTAGTTTGGAACACAGGGTTAGGTTAGTGGGATGACCTGAAGAGTTATCCATTTGTATTTTGACATTATGGGTTAAGCAAGGGAGTACCTGTTGGAGACTGGGCCTTATCCAGAGCACCTGGCTTCAAGGTCCTTAGTTCATTCTCCTAGACATTAGGTCTGGAGCTCTAGGCCCTTAACTCATCCTCCTAGACTTTTGATCCTGAGCTCAGAGTGATGAGGGGACAAAGGAGTGGGTCAGATGCAAGCATTCAATTAGGGCATAATAGGCAATTGGTTATATGTCTTTACAACTTATGAATGTTGGTTTAGATAACAGCAGCTTCTATATTCTTTACCAGTTGACAGAAAATATTTGGAGAAATTTGATAGGAGTTTGTTCCTGGGCCTGGGAACATGAACTTAGTTTGACCCTGCCAGTAAGATGGAGAAGTTGTCCTTGAGATGGCTAGTCTCAGAAAATTGTCTCCTTACACACATATTTTAAAGTATTCTTCTGGAGGATTCAGACAATTAGATATGTGGAGATGTGTATGATATTACCCCTGAAATAAGTTGTATGATGATCCAGGCACAGTGTCGCACACCAACAATCCCAGCCATGAGAAGCTGAGGCCCTGAGCAACATGACAAGACCCAACCTCTTAAACGGTGACAAAACACAATATGGGATAAGAGTCTAAATCGAAAAAGAAAGTGAACAATGTCTTTACTACACTCTGATGTAGTTAAAAGCTTGTGGGGGATACTGAGGAACTTTTCAGATATCTATTTCCTTGTGGGTAGGCTGGCCACACATCCTGTTACACCCTTGACAATTCATGTTTACGTGTATTATCTTGGTATTGTTGTCTGCTGGGTTCCCCTTCATTTTTTTTTAATTGAAAAAAAATTTGTACTATATATTTGATGGCCCTTTTCCTCCTCCTCCAACTCTTACCAGATCCTCCCACCTCTTCAACCTCTCAATCCCAGTCTTCTATTTCCCAGTGTTTTGAAAAAAAACAAACGGACAGACAAACAAACTAACAAAACCTCAGAAGAAGCGCCTTCCCCACAGAAATACAAAATAATATGAAGCAAAATGCCAATAAGACCAAAAATGTCCAAGCAAAGCAATATGAAATAAAAAGTTTCCAAAAGTACTATCGACTTTGCATTGTGTTGGCCATCGATGGCTGGCCATGGGGCCTACCTTGAAGTGTGGCTTATATACCCAGTGAGTCTCCATTGGAGAAAACACACTTTTCATTTGTAAGTGAACATCAGTTGCAGACAGCTTCTATTTTAGGGACTAGAGATGGAGTACACATCCCCTTCTTTTAGCGCTGGAAGTCTGTCATGCTTTATCCTGTGCAGGCACTGTCTGTGCTGCCAGTCTCCATGATTTTATTTTATTTTATTTTTCTTTATTTATTTGTTGCTTCAGGTTACAACTCCATCATATTGTCCTCTTTCCCCCCTTCCCATCCCTGCCCTCCCACCCCCTACCCCCTAACCCTTCCATCCCACTCCTCTGGAGTGGAGTGTCCCTACATAACAGTCCCTCACCCAGTTCAGAAGTCATATGAGGGCCAAGAGCCTCCTCATACACTGGGAGCCTACAAGGCAGTAGTACCACCAGTGAGACATGTCTCATTGCCAGGGAGAGAAAACTAAAAAACAAACAAACAAACAAACAAAAGTCTATGTCCATGTTCCCTTTGGTGTGTTGGTTGTAGTATAGATATCCTGGACTACATAGTTAAATCCTACTATAAGTGAATAGATGCCATGTGCATCTTTCTGAGTCTGGGTTAGCTCACTCAGGATGAGCTTCTCTAGTTCCATCCATTTGGTTGCAAATTGCATAATTTCATTGTTCCTGTTAGCTGAGTAATATTCCATTGTGTAGATGTACCACAGTTTTTTAACCCATTCTTCCGTTGAGGGACATCTGGGTTGTTTCCAGTTTCTAGCTATTACAAATAAGGCTGCTATAAACATAGATGAGGAAACATCCTTATGATTCCAAGAGGAGTCATTTGGGTGTATACCCAGAAGTGGTATGGCTGGGTCCTGAGGCAAAGCTATTTCAAGTTTTCTAAGATATTGCCATACTGACCTCCATAATGGTTGCACAAGCCTGCACTCCCACCAGCAATGGAGGAGGGCTCCCCTTTCTCCACACCTTCGCCAGCATATGCTGTCATTTGAGCTTTTGATCTTAGACATTCTGACAGGTGTGAGATGGAATCTCAGAGTCGTCTTGAGTTGCATTTCAATGCAATGCCTATCAAAATACCAACACAATTCTTTATAGACCTGGAAAAGCCTATTCTCAATTTCATATGGAACAACAACAACAACAACAAAAAAAAAAACCCAGAATAGATAAATCAATTCTGTACAATAAAAAAACATCTGGAGGTATCACCATCCCAGATTTCAAGCTGTACTACAGAGCAATAGTAGTAAAAACAACATGGTACTGGTATAGAAACAGACCCAATAGATCAATGGAATCGAATTGAAGACCCAGAAATGGACCCACACACTTATGGCCACCTAATCTTTGACAAAGAAGCCAAAACCGCACAATGGAAAAAGGACAGCATCTTCAACAAATGGTGCTGGTCCAACTGGATGTCCACTTGTAAAAGAATGAAATTAAACCCATACTTATCACCTTGTACAAAACTTAAGTCCAAGGGGATCAAAGACCTTAACATAAGGCCGGTCACACTGAATCTACTAGAAGAAAAAGTGGGAAAAACTCTCGAACTCATTGGCACAAGTGACAACTTCCTGAACAGAACACCAACAGCTCAGGACTTGAGATCAACAATCAATAAATGGGACCTCATGAAACTGAAAAGCCTCTGTAAGGCAAAAGACACTGTCATTCAAACAAAACGGCAGCCTACAGACTGGGAAAAAATCTTCACCAACCCCACATCTGACAGAGGGTTAATTTCCAAAATTTACAAAGAACTCAAGAAATTAAATGCCAAGAAACCAAATAATCCAATCAAAAAATGGGGAACTGAGCTAAATAGAGAATTCACAAAGGAGGAATACCTAATGGCTGAGAGACACTTGAAGAAATGCTTAACATCCTTAATCGTCCCCATGATTTTATGATTTTATATATGAATCAGTTCTGTTGTGTTTGGAGGACACAATTTCCTTGAGTCATCCATTCTTTCTGGCTCTTGATTTTTTTTTCTGCTCCCTCTTCTGCATAGCTCCCTGATCCCTGAGGGGGAGGGTTTGATGAAGACATCCTCTTTAGGACTGAGTGTTCCAAAGTCTCCCACTTTCTGTACATTGTCCAGTGTGGGACAGTTCCCATCTAGTGCAGAGTTTCTCTGATGATAGTTCAGTGAAGTACTGATCTATGGCCATAGCAAAACGTCATTAGGAGTCATTTTACTGCAGTGTTCCTTAGCAAGACAAGTATCTTACTTTAAATGATGTCTCAGTGTGGTTTTTTTTTTTTGTTGTTGTTGTGATAAAATACTCGAACAAAGGCAACTTAATAGAGAAAGGTGTATTTGACTCACAATGCTAGGCTACAGTCTGTCACTGTGAAAAAGTCAAGGTGGCAGGAACTCGAAGCAGCTTGCTGGTCACATTGTATACACAGTCAAAAGCAGAAGACAATGGATTAATAGTGTGTGCATGCTGTTCTCAGCTTGTTGCCTGCATGCTGCTCTCAGCTTGTCTGTCTCCCTTTCATTCAGTCCAGGGCCAGCCCACAGAATGGCATTATGATATTCAGCATTGTCTCCCACCTCCATTAATCTCACTTAGAAAGTCCCTCCCAGGCATTCCCTCACAGCCCAACACAATCTTGACAATTATTCCTTGAGACTTCATTCCCAGGTGATTCCCCTGTGTCCAGTTGAAAACCAAAAGTAGCCATCATCCCCAGTGTATGCAGTTAGTTGAACATCATTTCATATGGTGATCGACTAAAACTGTATGATTTTCAAAAGCCAAGTTCACACTGAAAAACATTCAGGTGGAAGCAAACCAATTAATTTTCAAAACAGATGCTGGCTCTAGGTAATATTTGAGCTTCTTAACCTTGTCATATATATGATGAGAAGAATCTGCCAGGATTTAAAGTGCCAACACTTTGTAAGAATTAATATTTTATTCTTTTTGTTTGAGGAATCTCTGGAAATGATTTCTGAGATGTAATAGGAGTTCTGCAGAAACACAGGATGCCTAAGATGTGTTTCTCAGCAAAACGTCACTAAGTAGGGCTGAGAAAAGTCTGTTAATCTTATGACATTTTCTCTGCTCTTTTCTTTCCCTTTAGCCTTGCCTGCCTTCCCACTCTCTCTTTCTTTTTCTTTTTAAACTTTGCTTATTGGGGCATAAGAAGTGGCTCAGTGGTTAAGAGTTCTGCTTACTCTTCCGGTTCTGTTCTCAGTACTCACATGGCAGCTCCTAACTGACTGTAACTCCAGCCCCAGGGGATTGTCCAATGCCCCTATCTACCTCCTCAGACAGCAGGCATGCATGAGGCAGCCAAAACACTCATACACATCAAATTATACAAAATTATAAACAATTTTAATAAGATTTGAAATTATTAATATGTGTGTATGTGTTGTATATAATATGTATGTTTGAGTATAGGTGCTCACAGGTGCAGGTGGAGGTCAGAGGACAGACTGGGATTCTGTTCTCACCTTACACCTTGCTGACACAGGGCCGCTTATACAGCCTCTGCTGTCCTAAGTACTCAGGGTAGCTGGTCTTTCAGTTTCAAGGCTTTCTCCTGTCTTTGCCCCCTGTCCTGCTGAAGGAGTGCTGGGATTTCAGATGTGCATTGACCACACCCACTGCATGCTTCCTGTGTGGGTTCTAGAGTGCAGGCTTGTGTGGCAAGTGCTTTTAACCACGGAGTTTTCTTGATGGCTCTCATTCTGTTTTTGGAGATAGGGTGTCATGGATCTCAGGCTGGCCTCAAACTTATTAGGTAGCCAAGAATGATCTTGAACTCCTGATGCTTCTGTCTCTACCTCCCAAGTGCTGACATTATAGGTATAAGCCATGACACCAGGCTCATGAAAGTCCCTAAATGGCCCAACATAGTTATTCTGGAAGGATAAATCATAAAGGGTCAATAGAGTCAACTGTGGCGATTAACTAAATCTTTATTTGCGTTCATTTCTCCAACAATCCATAACAAGAAAGTCTTCCTAAACTTTAAGACACGAAGCTCATTCCTAAACACAAGCTGCCTAGATTAAAAAAAAAATTAGACTTGTGAGAAGCTACAGGAAGAGAATTACAGTAGCCCAGAAATCCAGGCTTCAGTAGGATATTGCAAGCTTTCCTAGATGAGAGGGAAACTATCTATGTTTCTAGATAGATGTAACCAGAAGTAGCTTTACTTTGTATCACTGTATTCTTTGTCATTATTGTTTCCATGAAGCTGAATAATAAAAACTAAAAAAGATTGTGGTGATGATTTTTGTTCTTTTAAATAAAAGGTTCAAACTAACTTAATGGGACTCCATTTTATCTCAGAGCTTGCATAGAGTTTACTGGATGAGATGTTGTAACCGATGAGACTGAACTCTATGAAAGACCATACAAAGGGCTTTGTGTTTGAAATACAAAAGCGTTCCACAGGTCTGACTCCTCCAGAGTCTTTGGGGCATTCAGCCCCTAGGTAGTAAGGTGTTGAGGACTGATGTGCAATGAGACCGTATGGACTCAGACAGGTGAGGTTCACCAGCTTGGCATTGTGCAAGTGAGGAAGAGGTGGGGCAAGTGTGTCATAAGCTGCACCATTCATTTCTCCCACCTTTGCTTTAACATGATTTCACAATCAAGTGAGCCTGCCAACTGTGAGAGATGGTGAAGAAGGTAGAAGGGTTGGTTCAAGAGCAAATTCTTGACTTGCACCCCCTGCCTTTGAGCAGCAAGTTAAAGGCAGCTGGGGTTGTACTTGCCTTTCATTTTTATTTCAATGTAGTTGTGTGGGTGTGCACACGCACACCAAGACAGTGATGTGCCCATGGAGACTGGAGGTCTACATCTGGGCCATCTTTGTCTATGACTTCCCCCCCTTATTTTTTGAGACAAGGTATTTTCTGAACATGGCTACACATTCCACCCCATCCTCCTCCTGTCTCTTTCTCCTTGTTCTTGAGTTACTAAGTTTCTGTGTGGATGCTGGGGGCCCAGACTTTGGTCCTCCTGCCTGAACAGATTGCACTGTGTAGCAAGTCCTCAGCCCCAATCTGTTGGTCCTTTATGCGTCTTCTTGTTGCAAAGAGGTAACCAAGCAGGGAAATAAAACTAAGGTGAAAAACAAGACAGAATAAAGAAGCGCAAAGAGAGCCAGAAAAAGAACAGGTGGTGCACTCAGGGAAGTTGAGACAGAAATTCTTATTAGCAAGAATTTTGTATTTTCTGGGACTTAGTTTCGTATTCATGAAAACACAGGAATGATCATAGTAAATAGCCTTTAGGGAAGTTAGTGCAATTCTATCATGTAAAGTACATAAAGTACAGAAACCAGTGCTTGGCATTTTATAGGTGACCAGTAATTTTACTTTTAACATTATCAGGTTTGAGGGGCACAGTCTGTTTGCCAAGTCAGGTCAACCAACTAGCTCTCAGTAAGCCAGTTAAAGGAGCCAAGTTAAAAGTGGGAAGCCAAAAAAGGAAGGAGATTTCAATGTGCCCACATTGGAAAGAGGAACAAAGAGATCCAGTGAACCCTTTAAGTCCATCTTCAAACTCCTGAAGTAAAATCAAAGTTTAACTAGAGAGCCAAGGATATACACATTTAAGCAGTCCTGGTCATGGACAAGGTGTGGTCCCACCCACCACTAACCCATCAGTGTCTGGGCTTTCATTCCATCCTGTAAGGTGGTCTGACAAGTTGTTTTAACTGTGTGATATCTCTTTCCAGGTTGCAGTCTGGATTTCTCTCAGCATGAGATTCTGAGCAAAATTCCCTTCTATTTAGGATCCATTTCTTTTAACAGTCTGATTGAGAGACACAGGGATCTCTTTTGAACATCTCCACTTCTGCCAGACTGGTTAATTAATATAATATAACAGAAGATAAAAGAGTATAAATATAAAGACTCATCTTAAAGTCATATTTACATCAGTATTCCTTTGGTCAAACATAAGTCTAATTTCTTTTTTTAAATGAAAGACAAAATTATAATCCCATCCTTGTTAAAACATATTATAGAGATAATTTTTGCCCTTTGGTTAGTATATTTTGTGTCTATGGCCCAAATACATAAAGAGATTTGGGATGTTGGATATTAATAATGAATCTGATGTGTGTGTGTGTGTGAATAATTATCCTTGGTTTGCTTTTCAATAAAAATGGCACGAGTCATCAAATAATTTAGGACCTTTTGCAATAGAATTAATTAGAAAGTAGGCAGAGATGTGTCTCATGAGTTTGACTGATCCTCCTGAAGAGCCACACCCTCAATCCCAGGGGTTGTTTGATGCCAGTCTGGAAGAGCTGCCATTCCAGTTCTGGATTCAGCTGGTTTGTTTTTTAGGTGGTGTAAAAATGCAATGACCAGAAACAGATCACAACTGCCTGAAGAAGTCTCTCTAATTAGAGGGGCCCTGTCTTCAAAAATCTGTTTTCTACTGAACTCAGCCCCACCCAAAGTGAAGGAGCGTCTGTGGCCAGTCACATGACTTTGGTACGCACAGGAAGGAAGAAGGAAGTCAGTGCCGCCATCTCTACCTTTTGCCCAATTTTACAGGGAACAGGCAACCATTTGCTCTAAAGTCCTGTGGGCAAGGGTCAAGCAGGAAGCAAAAGAGTCCTCCATTTTGGTGAGTCCCTGAGGAGACATTCCTGATGTCTTTTTTCCTCCATATAATTACATTTTCAGTCACAACTACCTAGAGAAGCAGTTGTAGTTGACACCCACGTCTTTCCCTATGTCAGTCAAGAAAAAAAAATTAGCAGCTGGGAATATAGTTTCATATACTATGCTTAACCTAAATTCAGTTGTATAAGATAACAAATGCACACACCATGTGGCCAAGGGACCCATATTTGTATTATACAGGTACCATAAGCAAACGTCTGTGGTGCCAGAGGACCATTACAAAAGACAAATCATGGAAAGGAAATCCAAAATATAGATATTCAGTTCAGTTGCTAAATTCCTTCTTAATTATCAAATTCTAAAGGATGGTATAAAATATCAACACGAAGAATTACTCTACAAGAGACTGGTTTTATTGTCCTTGCTTGAATAGGCATTTAATAAATTCTTCTAGGATGATTCTATGATACAATAACAGATGCTGTGGCCACTTCAGTTCTTTATCCATCTAACATGAACATTTACAATGTCTAACATGAGCTGAAGGTTAGGCAATGGTCATTCTAGGAAAGGATGAAAGCAGTAATTAATCAATAACAAACATTTTTCTAGAAAGGAAAACAAAAGCAACATTTAAGATGTGAATTTGATTTGAGTCCATATTTCACTTTGGCTAAATATTTTAAAAATAGCATTTGTGGTGGTTTGAATAAGAATGGACCCCATAGACTCATGTGTTTGAATGCTTGGCCCATGGGGAGTGCCCATAGGTCCTGTGCTTGCACTATTAGGAGGTGTGGCCTTGTTGGAGTAGGTGTGGCCTTGTTGGAGGAAGTGTAACTTTGTTGGCAGAAGTGTGTCACTTGGGGCTGGCTTGGAGGTCTCAGATGGTCAAGCCAGGCCCAATGTGTCTCATTCTCTTCCTGCTGCCTGAAGATCCAGATGTCAGCTTCCTCTCCAGCACCATGTCTGCCTGCATGCTGCCATGCTTCCTGCCATGATGGTAACGGAAACTGCAAGTGAGTCCCAATTAAGTGTTTTCATTTATAAGAGTTGCCTTGGTCATGGTGTGTCTTCACAGCCATAGAAACCCTAGTAGAGATAGCATTGTAAAAGTTAAACAAAAATATTGGCCAGTACTCTGGCTAAAAGATAGACTATGATGATGCAATTGAACAGACAATTGTGGTGGCTGTGAAGGGTTTAGTGACTGACTGACTAACCAACATAATACAGTAGAAATCGTAGTCTGTGTCTTTGAAGCCATGGGAGACATTGCGACAGATCTCCTTCTGGGGAAAACAGTAGATAAACCCTGAGGCTGCTTAGCAGGAGTTGTGGAGAAGCCTGAGCTGTTATGAACTGAGGTTCCTTGGGAGCAGAAACCTAATTAAGCCATCTTGGAAGAGGATCGTGACTCAGGTGACTCTCCTAAGGTTGGAGCTCTGGTGTTACAGCATGACCACACCTTCTCTTCTAGCTGAGCTGTTCCCAATTCCCAAGCCTTAGGAACTGTGTAAGATAATGAATGTTTGTGGCTTTAAGTTGCTAAATTTTGGTGGAATTTGTTATACAACAATAGATAACTAACACAGTTATCAAAGATCCCTGACATCCACAGATTTTTTTTTTCTAATTGGACCCAGGAAATAATATATATTAAGTAATCTCTAGTCTTTTCTCCCCTTTTTGCTTATTTTTACAATTAGAAACAAGTTCTCATTATTGACCTCTGAAATTGCTCAAGTTAAACTCATATTTCCTATGTAGCTCAGACTGACTTTGAACCTGTGATCCTCCTGTCCTGTCTCAGCTTCTCAAGTAGTTGTGATTAGAGGCCTATGCCACCAGGCCCAACTTTGGCCTCCACAAATCTTCAGTGTAGTTGGAATGCTAGTTTCCATGTGCACAGACACAAATCTAATTCTCAAAGTTTCCAAGCGTATTATCAGATAAACAGGACTGTTATGAAGTGGGATTCCAAAGGGTGACACCCAAAACATAGTACTTGCAAAATAAGTGTTAAATCCTCAGCAAACTAAGCTTTGAAGCCAGGTAGTTCACATACTTGGAATATACAAAATACTTTTCCCCCTCAAGAGAGCCCTGGGATGGAATTTGACCGGTAGAACCAGGGAGAAGACTGCTCAGGCATCTCCCTCCCAGTTGGGATGTTTCTGTGGAGGCTGGCTCTGGTGCTCACGCATGACCCAGACCTTCAAGTATAGCATTAAGACTGTACGGGACATGCAACTGAAGCAATGCTCCTGATCAGGCAAATCAATCATCACATAGCTCTCTCTTCTGGACTTTCCCATGAATATATTTCTTGCCACTGTTTACTGTTGTGTAGTTTGCTTTGCTTCACTTGTACCAGACGTGTACCTTCAGTTTTCATCTGCTTCAAGTGACCCAGTGCTGGAAAAATTGATTGGATTGGAGGCTAAAGCCCAATGGGGGGGGGGAACCCTTCAACAATATGAGATTAATTTTTAAAAAATTAGAATTGAGACTTAGTTGGTGCTATAGTTTGGACCTTGAACATCCCCCAAAGGCCATGTGCTAAAAGAGTTGTCCCTAGGGTAGAACCTAGGGACAATGGGCTCTAATACTTTAGTACTGATGATATTTAGTACAATGCTCTCACGGGGGGAGGGGTGATGTCTTCCTTTTGCGCTTATCAGTGGTCATTTTGCTCAAGCACATGCTTCCCAAACCTGTTGTTTGGCATTTTCATCATAATCTAAATTCGATATATTCACCCACCCTTGTACTGAAACCTCTCAACTGTGAGCCAAAGCAAACCTTTACTCTTTGGAATATAATTACCTCAGGTGTTTTGTTATAGTGATAGAAAGCTGACAGTGGTTAAAAGTGAATCTTTTCTATATCCAAAAATCTATCATTATGATATAACTTAAGGTTTTGAGTTTATTAACATTAAAAATAATCTCAAATTTATCTGTTGGGTGCAATAATGAAGTCCTAACAGCAAAACACGGATTCTTTTTCAGCTTAAATGATTTTCTTTTTCCTAAATTGAATAATTTTCCAGAGAAATGGCACAAGTATAAGAGTTTGTATACAACATCTGTCTAACTCATGTTATTGGGTATTTGTGTGAAATCTTGTCTTATTACTCATGCAAGATTTTTTGTAACCTTTGGAAAAGAATAACCAACAATTTCTGAAAGTAAAAAGCCAGGGGAAAATTTTACTATGATCTAAATGATTTCTTCACTTTTAATTATGACACTTACTATTCCCCATCCAACTAGAAAAATACGACCCAGTATAAAGATTTAAGTTAATTTTTATTTAAAAATATTTTAAGACAGCCTTTGTGTAATTTACATGAAGGGACTATCTATTCTCATAAAGATATAGATAATTTTGGAAGTGTGGCTCAGTGGTAGAGTGCCTGGCTAGTGTGTACAAGATGAGGTCCACCCCAGCAGAAGGAATTAAACAGAGCATGATGGTGAATGCCTGCGACTCACCTATGCAGTATAAGGGATGAAAAAAATCTCATGTTCGATGCCAGCCTAGATAACTACAAAACCCTGTAGTAATTTTTTTTTTTAAATTACAGAAATATCAGGGGTGGATCTGGGGATGGAGACAGAGAGAGAGAGCTCAGTGGTTAAGTGCTTGCTGTGCAAGCAACAGTTATGCAGTAACATAAGAGAAGAGCTCGTTATGGTCTCATGAGTCAGCAATCCCGGCACCAAGGGATGACAGTGGAGGCACAAAGAGCTAAGGATCCCTAGGGGTGGCCAACCAGCAAGCCTAGTGGAGTGGAACAGGGAGAAAGCTAAGTTCAATGAGAGACCCTATTGTAAAGGAACAAAGAAAGAGTCATAGAACAGAACAATTTCTGTCCTCTTCTGGCTTCTGCACATATGTAACATATGCACACATACAACATACGAAAAATTTTAAAAAGACAGGGATGTGGATATAGCTCAATGGTAAAATGCTTGCCTAGAATGTTCAAGGTCTTGGGCTCAATCTCCGACATGGAGTCAGGGGTATAGAGTAGGAAGGGTAGGATAAACATCTGATGAGCCTGTAGACAAACCTAAAGCTAAGGATCGAGTCCCTTAATAGAGAACTCGCCTCTCACGAACGAACTGAGTTCATTTCCCAGTATTGCAGGGAAGAAGAGGAGGAAGAGGAGAAGAAACTTGAAATAAGTTTGTAAACCTACAGCATGCTCCCTGATCATAGAGTGCCCTTATTCTAATTAAGTCAAGGAAGAACAGCCTGCTTCCCTGAGTGTGACTGCTGGGCTGGATATAAGCAGTTGAGAAAACTCAGCAACCCCTCCAGTGTCTGTGTACAGTCTGAGTTCCAGAAGGAGCCCAGACTCCTCTCCACAGTGACACCGTTCTTTTGTTCTAGGTCCAGTGAGATCCAGCATAAAAACTCACTTTCATAGGACTTTAATGGTTTTTCATCCTGTATTTAAATTTTGACAATTTCATAGTATAAAGTTTATATTCATGCTTAACTCTCCTCCCCTCTACTTCTGAATTCCTTCTTTGTATCTAACTAGTTACCTTCCTACTTCATGTCTCTTTCTCCTTTGGGCCCACTGAGCTTGATTAGGGTTTTCTGGAGATGAAAATAGTTAGGGGCTAGTTCTTGTAGCATGGGCAGCTTATCAGTGACTACAGCACTGAAGAAAATTACATCTCTCCCTCAGCAATTGTTAACTGCCAATAGCTCCTCAGGAAGAGTGGAGGCCTCATGGTTACCTCTGCCATTCCTGATGACTTTTTGAAAGGCCCAGCTTTGTTTAGCCCCTGTGCAGAGGTCCATAGCTGCTGATTGTTCAGGGTTAACTTCTTTTATGTCCTTGCCTCAGGTCTGAGACTTGTAAGATGTTTGTTGTCTTTGTAGAACTCTTCTTTCACAACTCTAAGCTCCACTCTAAGGCTGCCTGTTGGAGTAAACTGAGAAGAATTTGAAATCAATGTCACTCCAAAAAATTATTGCATTTGTTTTGGTGGTGCACACCTTTAATCCTGGTGCTTGGGAGGGCAGAGGTAGGTGATCGCTGTGAGTTCAAGGACAACCTGGTCTACAGAACCAGTTCTAGGACGGGAAGATCTACACAGAGAAACCTGTCTTAACAAAACACACACAGGAAAGAAAAAATAGCTTTTTAGGAATAAACTTCTTTCAGAAGTTTCTTTATTGTAGAAATTGTGTTGTCTCTAACATTTGATGAGTGAATATTTTGTTTGCTTATTTTTTTATACAAAAACAAAGGATGGGTTTTTTGTATGTTTGTTTTTGAAACAAGATCTTCTGTGTTGTCCTCCAACTCACAGAGATCACCTGCCTTTGCCTCCTGAGTGTTGGGATTAGGGGTGCGCACCACCACACTTGGCCTGTGAGTGGCTTCAGATGTCAGTCATCATTTATTGGCTTATTTCCCATTCTGTTTTTCTTTCTTACATATACTGGAGAGACTAACACCCAAGGATGTTAATACTTTTGTGTCACTGTGAGTACAGTACCTGACAGAAAGAATTTACATGAGCAAAAATTTATATTGGTTCAGTTTCAGAAGATTTCAGTCCCTAATGCTCAGAAAATAAGGCAGAGTTCATGATGTCAGGAGTACTCAGAAGAGGCTCCTCACGGAGCAGCAGAGGAAGAAGAGAACAAAGGTGGGTGATCTTCAAAGGACCGGCTCCAAAGTAACCTACATCTATCCTACAGGCGCCATCTCCTGAAGGTGGTACAGTTACCTAAACCAGCATACCAGCTTTGGGGGGGAGGGGCACAAAAGCCAATCCTTTTGGAGACATTTCAAAGTTGCACCATAACAAATTTGGGAGTTGCAGTGGCTCCTCTTGGTTGTCAACTTCATACACCTAAGAAGAAGGAGCCTCCGCTGAGAGACTGCCTCCATCAGATTAGCCTGTGGGCATGTCTGCAGGACACTTTCTTGGTTTCTAATTAATGCAGGAAGGTCCAGTCCATTGTGTGTTATGCCACAATGTGAACAGTGCTATCCCTGGGAGGGCAGGCCTGGGTCATATAGCAACGATAGCTGAACCTGGGCCTAGCAGAAAGCAGTAAGCAACATTCTTCCATGGTCTCTGCTTCAGTTTCTACATTGAGTTTCTGCCTTAGTTTCTTTTGTTGGTGGATTGTTACCTGTATGCTGGCTGAGTTATTTCCCCCCAACTAGACAAAAGCTAGGGTCATCTGAGCAGAGGGAACTTCAATTGAGAGAGTATCTCTCAAGATCAGGCTGTAGGCAATCAGGTATAGGGCAGGGCATTTTCTTACTAGTATTGATGCTGGAGGACTAGCCCATCGTGTGTTATGCCACCCCCAAGCTGATGGTCCTATGTGTAGAAAAATCAGGTTGGACAAGCTATAAGGAACAAATCAGTAAGCAGTGTTCCTCCGTGGTTTCTGCTTCAATTCTTGTTGTTGGTCTTGGTGTTTTATCACAGAATAGAAATCCCAAGTAAAATAGCCTATAAGCTAAACAAGCCATTTCCCCCACCGAGTTGCTCTGTGGTCTAACACAGCAATTCAGAGGCAAACTAGGACAGAAGTATTTGATTTGTACCAGGAACTTAAGAAAGAATGGCAAGAGTGAGTAAGAAATGATATACTATGATCATGACAACAGCTCAGGGAGGGCTCAAACAAAATGCCAGAGAGGCAAGGCAGAGACTGCAGGATGGCTGGGATGCTTGAAGGAGTGAAAGTGTGTCAAAAACATGCACTGGACCCAGGTGCTCACTTAACACAGTGCAATTGTGGGAAAAAAGGGGGAGAAGTTCTCTTATGGTAGAGATTATTGGGTTCATCTACATGACATATAGCTCAATACATCTTCTAGTTCCTCTAGCATTAGATGGTGCCCTGTGACTGAATAGTTAGCCAATGAGCTATTCTGTCTGAAGTGTGCTACATGAAGCTTGTGTTCATTCACGCTTTCTTAGTCCGCTTGCACATACTGAAGGATTCTGAGAGCCTCGGGGATGGTGCTGCCATCAAATTGGAGAAGCCAATGCTCAAAGCATAAGGTACAGCAGAAAATTACGTGGGACCATGTGAAGTCACTGTGAGTTGAGTTTCGGTTATTAGAGCACCTAGCACTAGCTGTCCAAAATAATGTAGTGTGTCCTTTGGTGTGCTGTGGTCTTTGACATTATTATAACAGGAAAATAGAGGAATGCAGAAGAGGAAAATATTGCTCAACAAGAGGGTAGTGGTGGGCAGATGAGATAAAACAGATGGCGCTGGGTATGGAGGGCCTCACAAGTTGGGAAACATTCTATAGATGTGCTGATCTAATTTTAGCACTGAGAAAAATGACTCTAAATGTGACTTGATTGGCATAAAAGTAGGCTAACTTATTTTTGACAACTATAATTAAAGCATGCCATTATCTATTTTACACGTATAAATGAGGTACAGTAATTTATTAGGAAAGACAGAAAAAAAACCAGACACTAAGTTTTCTAATTTAAATTGACAAATATGCGTCCACATAAAGACTTTTAAACTGCTAAAGCACGCTACCCATAAATGCTCCAGGGAGAGATAGGAGAGGCCTGGCGCTCTGAGCTTGCTGAGTGGAGGAATGTAGACATGATGGGCATTGTATGTGCAGAGTGCTTGGACTGTGTGTAACTAAACATGGGGCATGCTGGCCTGCAGCTCAGGGAAGCAATCGTAGGAAACTGGCTTAGCCTTCTAGTATCTAAATATAGTGATGCAGGTATCTGTTTCTGTTAAAGAAGAGAAACACTTAGTGATAGACTTGAACAGTTACCTGAAATTATAGAATCATTAAAGGGAAAAATTTTAAGCTACAGTTTGTTTTGAAATATACCATAGTTTTTTCTTTCTGAAATGTGCAGTAAATCCCCAAGCTCTGAGTAATACCCTAAATGCTCACTCCTCCACAAATGAGTCCCTTAACTGTCACACACACAGCATTCTTCTGAACACACAACATCTCGACAATGCACCCCTTTGCTTCGTAGGGCTAATGACAGGCATCCCCTTTGGTATACAGGTTTCCTGTCCTTCCATCTTTTCAATAACAGCCCCAGAGTTCCTTAAGAAGCTGGCTGAAGTTCATGATATGCTAGGGGATCTGTAGGCTGTGGCCCCTCAGTGTGGGTGGTCCTGAGACTCACAGAATTCAGATCCTTTTCACCTCATCAGCACAGTTGGATTCCACTAGTGTGTCCCTGGCCCCAGATCTGGGAGCCCAGAGTGCTCAGGGGAAAATCTCACCAGTGATGATTGTACAGCTAGAAGCTGACTGAGCTAAAGAACCTTAAATACCTTTTGTTTTTAACCCAGGACTCAAAATATCTCCATGAGTTATGTTTGGTTTTTGTTTGTTTGTTTTTTCTGATTTCAAAGATAACACAAATCATTTGTAGAAAACTTTCAAAGCACAGAAAAACCAAAGAAGAATTGGAAAATCTCCATAATTACACCATTATGTTACATGTGTTTGTGAGTGTGATGATAATTGTGAAATCTATCTACTCACTCATACACAAAAAGCAATAAGGAAAAACTTTAATATATTTTTGCATTATAAATATGTAAATATATGTCACACATTTATGTGACTATAATTTTTATATTTATACTGTATGGAAGCATTTATATTTGTGCTAATTTTGATATATATATATATATTTGGTAGCTGCAAACCTTGGGTTGTATTATAGATACTTTCTTACCTTAATTGGAAATTTTAAAAATTTTTATCAGAAATTTGTATTATATGTATGTTTCTGTGTGGGGGGATGAGCATGTGCATGCAGGTATCTGTGGAGGGCAGAGGCATTGGGTCCCCTGGAGCTGGTGTTACAGACTATCATGAGCTACTCAGTGTCAGTGCTTGGAGTGGAACTCGGTCCTCTGCCAGATCAGTATATGGTCTTCTGTGCTCTTAACTGCTGAGCCATCCTAATTGGCACTGTTTTTGAGGATTTTTAAAAATATTCTCTTTGAAATGTCTTCATAAGAATTCTTTTCCTAAGTGAATTTTATTTTCCAAAAGTGTTTACCACAGAAGAATGTGTGCATGTGTGTGGAATCTGTTTATCTTACCACTATAGCTTCTGTTTATGTGTCTCCCCTGTAAAGAAGCTTTCGAGTTACGAGGGTCCACTGTGCCCTGTGTCTAATCAGCATCATAGAAGAGTGATACTAAACATCATGGGGTACATGTTCCTCTTTGCATGCCACCAGAGACCACAGTAGAAGCCATGCTTTTAAAAGTCTATCTTGATTAGAAATAAATTTAATAATTTGGACATTGTGCCCCCCCCCATGTTCTTGATGGATCAGCTATTGCCTTAGACGATGCTCAAGTTTCTCTGCTTTTCCAATAATGAAACAAGTATTAGAATCTTTAGTTGTTTCCTGTTTCTCTAGAAACTTTGGCACTCTCCAAATCTCTGTATTAGGAATGCCACATATGTCACTAGTAAGTATGTGATGACATGCTGAGCTAAATTTTCACTTTGCCTTGAAGAAGAAGAGAACAATCCCTGTCCCTGTTTCAGGTTACACGATTTAGATCAAAGATGGAAAGTAACTTGTTCCTTCCAGGAACTGTACAGAGCCTTGGGCTCTACATGTGGCACCAAGAGTCAAGTTGACAAAGCACGTGGAATGTATTCTATTGCAGTTGGCATGAGCCCACGCTGAGTGTGTGATGCGCAACAATCATGCTTGGAGGGAGCATGGGGCACTATGCATGAGACACTGAAGATAAAAGGCTTGATGTCCTCAGAGACTTCTGTTTGTGGTTGAGGTTTTGTTGATTACAATCTAAACCATGTGATTGTTTCTCTCTGAGCAGAAGAAAACTGGTGAAATAATGTAATTTCTGCAAAATGAAGAAATCTTGATATTCCAAATGGATGGCCTTGTGTTCTAGAGATAGTTTTTAAGCCAAGTACAAAACTCAGTGAACTTTGGATAGAATCACATGATCACAGTGTGGTGCCCAGAAAAGAGAAGTGTGTGGCAACTAGTATGCATTTTGTTAGCAGAAAATTTGAATTTGCACATATTTATTCATGGCATGATGGGGTTAGTGGGATTTGGAAAAGCAGGGGGTGCTAGCAAATGGAGTTTTCCAGAGTGACTACTCAGTCAGACCTCTTGGAGAAAAATCTTTCAGTGAACTTGGCAGATGCTGTTTTTCTACAGTGGTCGAAGGGTTCCAGTGTCTCAGTAACTCTTTCATGTTTCAATTTTGTCACCTATTTTAATTGTTTGTGTCCATGCCCCTTGTCTCCCTGACCTAAATATTTATAGTACTGAAGAAGTCCCAATTTTATTTTTGAGGCACATTCAAATCCTTTCCTATTCCTCTGTCCTTCCCTCTTGTCCTCCCCCCTCTTCTCTTCTTCTCGCCCCCTCCCTCTCCCTCTCTCCCTCATCTTTTTAAGACAGGCTCACCCTGTAGTACAGGCTGGCCTTGAACTTGAAGCAGTATTCCAGACCCAGGCTGCTGGGTGCCAGTATCTCATGTGGAAGCCATCATGCCTGATTCTCAGCTCCTGCTAAGTCCTTGCGTATGCCTCTAACATTTCAAAATAACATTTACACTGAATAGAACTCAATCTTTTGTGGACAGTAGATGCATAAGGATCTATTTTATTAGTGACATTTTTCTGTAGTTGTAGAGTTCATGAGTAGTTGTATTTATTTGTATAAGCTCCTTTGTTTTATATCCAGGGAAGTAATTTCTTTCATAGGACTTCCTAGTTATCAGCAGGCATTGCCTACTGGTCTGAATTTCAAAGGAAACTGAATGGTTGTTTGGCTGTTAATCCCTAGCAACTTTTTCTTTTTTCTTTCTTTTTTTTTTTTTTTTTTAGATAGAATTTCTTCTATCCTTGGCTGACCTCCAACTCACTATGTAGACAAGGATGATGTTGAATTTCTTATTCTTCTGCCTCCACTGCCTGCATGCTGGGAATACAGTTGTATATCATCATGACAGATTTTATGCTGTTTGAGGAATCAAACCTGGGGCTTTGCACATACTAAGCAAGTACTCTACCAACTGAACTACGCTCCTAGCCCACTACTTACTACTTTTGAGAGAGGAAAGAGAGGAAGAGGGAAAAGGAGGAGAGAACAAGAGCAGGGAAGAGAGAGGAAAGGAGGAAGAGATGAGGGGAGAGAGAGACTGTGAGAATAAATATATGAATTGAAGTAAAACAAAGAAGTAACTGAACTGAAGTAAAACAAAGAAGGTTCATCCTATCCTTCCCATTGCCTGTTACCAAAATCTTTCACTTACGTCCCGAAAAACAAGCTTCTCTCTGCCTTTGCCATAAATGCACACTGGCCGTGAAGCCTATATAGGAGTATCTCTGCACCTCAACTGTGTTCACACGCATTTACACTGCCATTGCAAATCCTAGAAGACCAAACATACTGACCATTTTCTATACTCTCAAAGCAGGAACAGACCTGGATATCAAAAGATATTCTACATTTCCGGTATTTACTGCATAATCTGTATTTCACTATTACAGTGAGATACAATAGTCAGAACCTAGGAGGGGATAGTGTGAGGAAAATTTATCAAGTATTTCCAGGTCTAAAGTAGTAGAGATGTGCACCAGAGCCACAAGAAGAAGGTACACTACTTTGCTTAATTTCAAAACATTGCTTTTATTTTTATCTACTTAAAAGGTGTGTGTTTGTAGAAAAAATAGCTAAATTATTTACTAGTATTTATATTATTTTAATTTGTCAGTGCTGTTAATCCTTAACCCACCATTATAAATGAATACACACAGACACGGGGTGGATCTTAACAAGCCTAGGCCTGGGTTGTGCAATCCTAGCCCATCTAAGCTAGCTCATAATTCTATTACCCAAATATAACCCCATATATACTACATACATCCCTTTGGACCATTATTCTCCATGCTAAGCCGATATTCTAGGCTACGTGGAAGGATCTTCTTTAATCTACCCCATGGCGTGTCTTCCTTATTTTCCTCCTGGCTTTCCTCCGGCAACCTTCTTTTTCCCAAGATGCTCTCTGTCTCTGAAAAAGCCCGCACACCTTAGTTCTGCCTACCTCTGTCTTTGCCCAATCTCCAGGCCTCAATATTTATTTAACCAATCAGAGTCAATTAAGTAAAAGACAGCAAACAGGACCAATCAACATTTAGAATGTTTAACACCACCCCATTTTTTTTTTATCTACTTAAAAGGTGTGTGTGTGTGTGTGTGTGTGTGTGTGTGTGTGTGTGTGTGTGGTGTCTGCATGTATGCACACGTGTGTGTCCTGGGTCCTCATTGTCAACCAGAGTTCAATGTTGGATATCTTTCTCTATCTCTTACCGCCATCATTTTTGAAACAGGGTCTCTCACCAGACATGGATCTTGCTAATCAGCTAGTCTGGCTTCCCAGCATCCTGACCTGCCCTATCTTCCTGTCTCTGTCTCTACCTCTCACCCCCCAACACATGTACAGTACTTGGATCCTTTGTCCTTTTTTATGTGTGTTTGGCATCTGAGCTCAGGCCCTCCTCAGCCCCTAGTTTTGGTACTTTCCCAGCATTCTGACCTCAGTGAGCATGCAGCTGTTCCTTCACTCTCACTGGTCCTCCCAAGAGCCTGCTATAGAAGTGTGCACATGATGCTGAAGCAGAACGGGTATTCTTGCCAGATGCAGTGCATCTGACACAAGGCCCCACCTTGTATAGACACATTAGTGTGACTGACACTCAGAATGCCTTTATCCTAGAGATTGTACCGGTATCTTGTCACTCTTTTTGGATTAAAGAGTTTTAGAATACAAAACTTTCAGAGTTGCTACCACTCTTAAACAAATGCTGGTCATTTTGTTATGACTACACTTGACCTTCCACCTGTCTAGACAGTAGCTGTGGTGCTTTGAATGAGTGACCTCCAAAGTGTCATATATTTGAATGCTTGGCCCCCATTACTGGAGCTGTTTGGGAAGGACTAGAGGGGTTTCTGTCTTTATTGCCTGAGAATCGGGATGTAAATCTCTCAGCTTCTGCTCTAGTTCCTTTCCTGTCAGCTTCCCTCCATAATGATCATGGACTAATCGTCTTAAACTGTAAGTAAGCCCCCAGTTAAATGCTTAGTTTTGTAAGCTGCCTTGGTCATGGTGTCTCTTCCTACACAGTAGTCTATGAGGGACACATGAGTGAACACCAATTCTACAGCTAGAGAGTGATCAGTTGGTGGTTTAGCCTCTGGGGCAAATCTTCTGCTTTGGCCTTTCAAGGACAGCAACCTGGGGTAACTTGTGTTCAAAAATTGCTTTTAGGAATTATGCTGCTTCCTTCTTCTTGCCCAAGCCACTTTACAAAGACCAAATGTCTTGCCACGCCTAATACAACTCCCTCTGTTCTGTGGACAAGAAGATGTTTCATACAAGATCACTAATAAGAGATCATTTGATCTTCATATTTCTTGAAGATAATTCCAACAGGTATCTGAATGTTCCACACAGTATGAAAGATATGCACAAATCTATGATTTGAAAGCTAGAGAGAGGGCTTGTTGTTCTTCCAGAGAACCAGAGTTTGGTTCTCAACTCCTACTTCGAGTTACTTAGTACTGCCTGTAATCTCACCTGCAAGGGATTCCACACCCCTGTGGTAATCAGCAGCATCTGCACCAGGTATCATGCATGAACACACAGAAACACACACAGGAACACACACAAAAGCACACACATTCACACATGTAAAAAAAAATCTTAAAAACTGTATGATTTTTCAGAATTCTTTATTAAAATAATGTGTAAATGAGAAGTAAAGACCCCAATTTTTAATTTGCTTTTCACTGTATGAACAGTCTTGCAAGGGATGTTTTATAGGATTAAAAGTATATTTTCTTTTCTTAAAAGATGTTTACAGCAAAGTCAACAGAACTGACAAATTGGAAAGAGGAACAAGGGGTTGGAGACTATGTCTCAGCACTTTCTCTTGCACAGGACTTGAGTTTGGTTCCCAGTATCCAAATGGTGGCTATTAACCTTCTGTAACCCCAGTTCAAGGATCCAAAGCATTGCTCCTGGTCTCCATGAACACTGCACACACCTGGCACCACAAATACAAATGCTGGCACAATGCCCATGGACATAAATTTAAATAAGTCAAATTTTTTTTTTAAGAGAAACAACAAAAGATGAGTAGAATTTATTTAAATTAACCTTTAGTTCAAATAGCAAGCAAGCTACAGTCTGCACCACTCAGTTGGGAGTGTTAGAATTTTATTTATTCTTTTTCTAAATTTAAAATAACTTTTAAAATTTAGGTGCTTTTCCAAATATTTTCCCTTTGCCAAAAGGAAGGTCTACTTCCCTGTTTAGTCTTTATCTTGATGACTGGAAAGAAATCATGCCTTCTGGATCATGATATTTTAGGTTGTTTTGAGGAATTAAAGGCAGCTGGTTATGGGAATGTGTTGATGTAAACCAACAGTTTGCCCCTAATATCATGCAACAGAGCATTGCTTGATCATGAACTTGAGAATCATGCCCCCCCCAACCCCCATGAATCTTGTACAGTAAGTGTAAATCCACAGTGATTAAAAATTGCATGTTATCTAGTGTGGAGTGCGATGTTTTGGATACAGGCAGCAGGGATCATTGATGTTACAACAAATGCACACCACTGGAGCCTCACACTGTGGGATATGATAAGTAGGAAGGTTGTAGATTTGTGCATATGTGATTTTCCCTACTGGTGACTAACAGGTTATGGAACAATGATAAGATATAAAGGGCAAATGACATTTGCTGTCTGCTTACCCTTGGCTTGGTGTTCTCTCTCCAAGTTAAGAAACCATTCTGCATGGAGATGGTTGCATAGTAGAATGTTAAAGTCAGTTGCCAAATATGTATGGACTGGACATTGGGAATGTATGCCAAGCCATATAACTCTCATAATTGTAGCCTATTAATTTCTGTTGTTTTGTATTGTATTTATTGTTATAATAGAAAGAGCCACTTGTTGGACTGAAAGGCAGAGCTGTTGGGGGAAGAAGAAATACCTTAACTAAAAAAAAAAAAGATATCATTCTGGTTTTAAGCTTGTGTTTGGTTGTGGTTTGCTCCCTACAAGAGAATGTGTTAGAGGGATGGTTCTCAGTGTGGTGAAGTCTTTAAGAGAAGTGGGACCTAGTGGAAGGCAGGTAGGTGGAGTGCTGCCCCAGAAGGGATTAAGGCTGAATCTGAGTAAGTGCTCTTACAAAGCAAGCTGTCATAGAGTAGCAAGCCTGAACCCCGAATCACTCTCAGACTTCCTGTCTCACGGCGTAACCTTCCTTTCACCTGTATTTCTACCATGATGGAATCTACCATGCCGTGCTGCCAATTGTGACTAGGAAGAGACTAAGCTGATGGTGCTCTATCTTGTACTTTCAGTGTCCATAACTAAATAAAATGGAACAAACTTCCTTGCTTTATAAAATACCCGGGGTATTTTATTATAACAGAAAATGAACTCATCTACTACTATGCCATGGTTGAAATGAATGTCATGGGTTTGTTACAGGTCTTAGCAGTTTTCTAGACTCTAGACAAGTAAGAACCAGTATGAGTTACAGATATAATTTAACAAACACATTTATCAAATTTATAGCGTTGAAAACTAAAGGAGAATTTTGGTGACACAATGATGACATAACATTTATTATCTGTTTGGGTTTTTAAGTGCAAAGCATCTGTGACAACATATAAAAGATGAATAACAATGATGCTTTGACATAGATACTGGTTTATGTGGACTATTTTTTGGTTCAACAATGACTTATTAAGCATCAGTTTTGATCTTGGCATTATGTGGAGTGCTTGGACACCAGAAAAAAAAAAAAGACATATTTTCTACTTTTAAGGATCTTCAGTCTATTGAGATTTTCAGTAGGATGTTTGCTAGATGTCAGTAGGGATTCTGAGAGACACAGTCAGAGTACCATAAGGGACTGCTGGAAACTAAACAACATTTACATTGCCTTATCCATGTAGTGTAAGTGCTGGCAATGAACAGTGGACACATGGCCCATCAGCTTTAAAAAATGTATTTTACTGTGGTAGCTAACTTATTAATACATTTTTAGGTATAAAATATGTTATTACTCATAAACATAAACTGAAAATTGCTAAAATTTATTCATTTTGCTTGGTTGAAACTTCATGCTCACTGATTCAGAAGTCCTCCTGTCTCCTCCCTCAGCCTTGCAACCACCTTCTCAGTCTCTTACTGTATTCGCTATTTTAGATGCCTCACATAAATGGAATAATGCAGTATTTGTATTTTTGTAGTAGTTTTACCTCATTTATTAATGAAGTAAAAAGGCAACCTAGACAATGAGGGAAATATTTGCAGTGTATCCGATAAGGTTAATTTCTCAGGTATAGAAGAACTCTACAACTCAAGAGAAATAAATAAACAGATATGCAAGCTGGGTGATGATGGTGCACACCTTTAATCCTAGCACTCAGGGGGCAGAGGCAGGCAGATCTCTGTGAGTTTGAGGCGAGCGAGCCTGGTCTGCAGAGTGAGTTCCAGAACAGCCAGGATTACACAAAGAAACCCTGTGTCGAAAAACTGAAGAAAAAATATCCATAAATCCCAATAACATAATTAAAAAAGACAAAACTTGGAAGCAGGTAAGTCGACAGCCTAGCTCTGCCAAGACAGGGTAGGCGAGTCCTTCATAACCCCTGCTCTACAATCAATGTCTGTCAGAGAAACGGGGCCAAATGACTGAAGATTGATGCTGTAATGTATGGAGAGAAAATGGGAGCTGTCCAGGCAGCCACTGGTATGTCATTTCTTAGTTTGGGAAGCTGCAGCCCTGCACTTCCTATATAATCAGATATATTTGTCCCTCTCAGGTCTCTGAGGTGGTTGAAGAATAGATGGCTAGAGTCTCATAGTTAAATTTTGACTTGTTTGGGAATCAAGAGGGTGTTCTAAGAAGATACTTTTTAAATTGTGATGAAAGTTGAGTTGGATATAGAACTTTAAACTCATGGAGATAGGTCGACAGTAGAATGTTGAAGTCAGGTGCCAAATACATATAGACTGGACATTGGGATTGTATGCCAAGCCATATAACTCTCATAATTTTGGCCTAATTACCTCTGTTGTTTTGTATTGTATTTATTATTATAAGAGTAAGAGCCATTTGTTGGACTGAAAGGGGGAGCTGTTGGGGGGAAAAGATATATCTTAAACTTAAAAAAAAGGAAGGGGATGGGTGGGTTGAGGCGGAAGAGGGTGGGAGGGTGGGACTGGAGGCGGGGTAGGGAGGGGATTTCAATTGAGATGTAACTTGAAGAAATAAAAAATAAAGTAAAAAAAAAAGAAAAAAAAAGGAACTCGAACTTAAATAGATATTTCTCTAAAGAAGATATAGAAATGGCCAACACGGAGATGAAAACGTTTAGTCACGATTTGCCAGTGAAGTGCAAACTAAGATGTCCCCCCATGCCTGTCAGAGCTGTTAGTAAGACGACAGAGGATAAATGAGACAGAGACAAAAGTGGATGAGGGGTGACTATGACCAAATGCATTATACACATGTGTAAAAATGTCATTATGAAATCCACTATGTACAATTAGTATATGCTAACAAACAAATGCAAATAAAAAGTGACAACAGTTTTTGGGTTCTAGTAGTGAAACTGGGACCCTTGCATTGGCAGGAATTTGAGATGCAGTGTTCGGCCTCTACTTAAAAAGAATTACAGGTGATCCAGCAGCCCCACCTCAGGATATATATCCAAAAGATGTATATCCAAACCAGGATCTGATGTGATAGCCACAGTCTCATGTGCACCCCAGCAAGACTCCTGCTGTGAAGATGTGGAAATGCCTACACGCCCATGATGTATAGATTAACCATGTGTTCATAATAAGGCAATTGCACTTTGCAAATGGAGAGAGTTTAATAAATTCCTAATTAAGGAAGCCGCCTAATTTGTCAATGTGACTTGACTAGGCCACAGATCACAGACCCTTAGGGATAGAATACATGTGCTCATCGACGTGCATGTGCTAGCTACTGTGTGTTACAGCTTAAAGTATCTGGGATTTTCTAAATTTTCATAAAAGTAAGTTCTTAAAAAAACTATTGTATGGGATTCAATTTAGGTAAGTTTGAACAGCTAAGTTTGAATAAGGTCAATGTACAACTAAGTTTATCACTAAAGAAACCATTTATTTGGACTGTACTTTATTCCATTGATCAGTTAAAAATTGTAAGAGATTCAAGGTATGGAACTGTTCTACCTTTGGTGAGGTAAGCCCTTCTTTTAGTATAACTCATGAGCAATGAGGTTCTTCAACTGTTTTTGTTTGTTTACTTGTTTGTTTTGCTGGAGAAGCTTGGCAAGATGAGGTCAATGCCCACAGGTAAAACAGAAGACATGAAGGGCCCTTCAGTGTTCTTTGTTTCAGGTCAGTCAGGCTGTACAGGGGAGACCTACTCCTGCAGCCAGCCATTAGGAAGGTCAGCAAAACTTCTTTATCTGACTGAAACTACCCTGACTGAGAATTACCCAGAGGCCTTAGGGCTAAATGCAAGGAGACTCTCAAGTACTGTAAACACACGGTGAAATGATTTGGGAGCTACACTCAAAAGTTGTATCCCCAGTGTATTTAAGCAACTGTGATCAGAACTGAGAGTTATGGAAAATGCTATTAAGTCTTAAGTCACCTTGATAACACTCTCAAACCAGAGCATCTGTACTGTTTCGGGGTGGGGGGAGGGGGTGTTCGTTGCTGTCTCTTACCTTGTCAGGATTCCACCTGTCTCACCACTATCCTTCACCACAGTTCGTCCTCCTCTTCACCTGCATCCAAATTAGCACTTTTCATATATTCTGAAGTACACATTTAGAGGGAGGCAGAGACTCTCACCTGCCACCTCCAGCCTTTCTCATTCACATTTCATCCGCATTTCTTTAACACTGTTGAGACAAAGCTTATATCCCACAAAAGCTCAGTCATTGGAAACATGTAACTTAATGATACTTGGTGTATATTTTATTATGGTTTTAATAAAATGCACTAATACAAATTCTGAAAGCATGTAGAAATGAAAGCGTGTAGATAGTTGCCTTTGGAGAGAATGAGAGTTCTAGGAACCTGACAGAAAATGCTGCCATTGAGTATGACGGGTGGGTTAGAGATGTAGAACCCTCAACACCCAAACTAAACTCAACGACATCCAGTAACATTGAAATTAGTTTTCAGCATCCCACCTTCCACTTTATGTATTTAAAACGCATTTGATAATCATCTCCATCCTATCATGAGACAGACAGCTGGACAATGCTCCAGGTTGAAGGATGATAAACTTGTTACTTCAGGTAAATTTAATTTTAGTATCATATTTTCTAAGGTTCTTAAAAGGGAATGCTGTCACCCAGAGATGCCGCCTCTGCTTTATATACTCTTTGATTTTGTTGTGGAGTTCTCACCTTCTACTTATAAAAACAATCTGTTTATCAGAGCTCAAAGTAGGAAGGGTGTGGGAGACTCTGAGAAGAAAACAAACGTCAATCATGCTAAATAACGCCACATAGGTTTCATATAACATGTAAACATATTTGATACCCAGATAGAATGCTGTGGTGCTCTAATTGTAGCTTCAAGGGAAATTATTAAGAGAGCAAAGTTTCTTAAATTTTTAAATAATGTCATATTTTTCTTTGGGATGATGCTTAGTTTTCTTAAAAAATATGTAAGAACTCCAAAATCAAAGGTCACAAAGCATTCCTCAGAGTAACTTTGTTCTATTTCCAGGACATGAAATCATCTTGAGTGTGTTCTGGGAGAGATTGCCTGACTTCTCATTCCAGGACAAAGAAAGACCAAAAATCACAAACTGAGAAAATTTTCTCCAAAACAAACTGTACCATTTGAATGAACCTCATCTCAGTTTCATGAACAAGTGTGGTAGAGTTATTTTTAACTGGGGACAGAACATTCATTCTGGAAAGTATTCAGAACCTGAAGTTTGTTGGGAGCTGAAATCTATCTTGCCTTGAAAAAGACCATCCTAACCTCAGAGCCCCACCCACACCCCACCCACACTCTGGTGCAGAGCCATTTGCAGACCAGACTTTGAAGACCAGAAGTTAGGATTTTCAAGACTCAAACCCATCCTGACTGAGAGAAGTGTGGACAGTGGCCCCTTTCAGCCACTGCTGGAAGAGACAGGTGCCTGGGCATCTTCTAGACACACATTCTGTTCTTTTGGCCCTGTGAATTTATTCATAAATAATGAGCCTGGATGATACCAACTGTGTTCTACTGCCTTTATTATTATTTTCATTAAACAGGGTTAGCCAAGTTAGGATGGTTAAAAAACAACTAATATATTTGGAAAATGTGCATCTTTGTAATTTACATGAATGATCTGATCTTTTATCATAACAGCCCATTTTTAAATTGCACAAATACTAAGCAAAGTTTATTCCAAACATAGCAATCACTTCTGTGTTAGTCATTCAGTGTGACGTACAGACCATTGCTACATGGCTGTAAGTCTTTGCAGAGTTTAGTACAAAAGCCAAGGCAAATAAGAAAAGGATAGTGTCTTTCTAACGGTTAGCATCAGTGAGGCACTCAGAGGTGGGTGTCAGCGATGGGTATCCTCCTGAGTTCTACAATCTGGGAGTCAGTCAGTGTACCTCCTTCCTGGCTGCCTTGACCAGACTCATTGTCACTGACACTGAGGCCAGCGCCTGGAATGGAAGAATAGACACATAAACCCAGACCATTAGTGCAGTAACTTCTTAGTGATCAAGTTACATCAAACCAAAACATCTTATTTCTATATTACTGAAAGTCCAGGTGGAGTTGTACTTTAAATTGATGCTACTTGGGTAGTTTTTAAAAGTAGAAATTAATCTCTAAAGATATAACCTTGGGTTCCTCATGTTTACATTTTGTTTTGAGACAGTGTCTCACTCGGTAGCCTAGGACAGCCTTAAATTCACAGCAAAACTCCTGCCTCAGCCTGTGTGCTGAAATTACAGGAGCAAGTCACCAAACTTGGCTTTCTCTACCTATTTTCCTTGTTGCCATGTGACAGACAGGTACAATTTATAATAGAGAACATGATATGTTCTCTGAGGGTTTACCAAAGTAGAAAATCAGGAAAGTCAGTGGACTTTTTCATCATTCGGGTAGAAAACATAACCACCAACCCTTTGAATTCCACTGAGTCCCATAGTTCCATGGGGAATACTCAGTGTTAGCCCTTAGTGTGAGAAGAAACACAAACTTGCAGGGAGGAGGTCATGTGGTGTCCTAAAGCTGGCACTGAAGATTGAGCCCAAGACAAAGACATAAATAACACAGTGTGAAACATTCTCATCGGGAACCCAGGAAGCTAGCTGAATGCAACACCTCAAACTTCTGTCTCCAAGATTTTCTACAACTAGCACTACTTTTTCCTCCACAGTGCAAAGTGATTTAAGACTACACTAGGTCAATACCTGTTCTTCTCTTCAGTAATGTGAGAATGTGTATTAACTCTTGTGTTCTTTTTCTACACACACATGCACGCACACACACTCACAACAGCAAGCATGCACAGAGAGAGAGAGAGAGAGAGAGAGAGAGAGAGAGAGAGAGAGAGAGGAGACAGATGTGGTCACAGAGCATGCTGGTGGTACCAATTACCAAGTAACAGCTTCCAGTGCTCTCCTTCTATTGGCCACTCTACTTTGCAAATAAAAAGTAAGCGGCAGGTAGTGGCAGTGGTAGCTGCTAAATCCCTGTCCATGAGAGAGGGAAAACAATTCCCCTGGTAGCTACAGGAAGGAGGTGGCTTAGCTTCAGAATAACCGGTGTGGAGAAAGAACCAGCAGCCTGTATCAACTCCTAACCAAGCCCATCTCTCTTGACCTTGACTATCACACCCTCTGTCTTATCCCTTCCTATGTTTCTGTGTCACCTAAGTTCTATCTCTGCTCAGATCCACTGGCTCTTTCCAGATGTTTTCTATTTTCTCTCATTTTGTTTCTCCCAATGTCTGGGTCTCAGTGCTGCCTCTGCTGGGATGAACTTCAACTCTCTGCAGCCTTCATCTGGCTGCCTGTGCTCTTCCTATGAACATCAGTTCAGATGTTACCTTCAACGTCTGTAGAAACACCACGATTCTCTTCCAAAATGTCCACCTTTCCAATTGGATTACATCCTTCCCATTGCTCTGGTTCACACTTAGAGAAAGTACTTAGTGCACTCTGGGTGTATGGGATATGCTTATTCAGAAACCAGCCTTTGAGCCCACCGGCATCAACTTGTGTTTGGGACTCTTGGTGAAGATCCAATGGTCTTCCTTGACAACCTTCTCAGAGATTTCTCAAAACATGAAACACAAATGGCTGAGGAACACTTAAAATTTGGTAAATATCCTTATTCTTCAGGGAAATACAAGTAAAACTACTTTGAAATTTCATCTTATTCCAGTAAAAAATGCCAAGATCAATAAAACAAATGGCAGCACATGCTGGCAATGATGCAGCGAAAGGGGACCCTCCTCCATTGCTAGTGGGAGTGAAAATTGGTATAGTCATTGTGGAAATCAGTGTTGAGGTTTATTACAAAGCTGGGAATAGATCTACCTCAAGATCCAGCTATACCACTCTTGGGCATTTTCCAACCAACTATACATCTTACTACAGTGTTACTTGCTCAATCCATGTTCACTGTTGTTCTATTCATGATAACCACAAATTGGAAGCAGCCTATGTGTCCATTAACTAATGGATGGCTAATGTGGAACATTTATGCAATAGAATATCATTCTGCTGTTAAGAAAAACAAACTACAAAACTTGAATGTAAATGGATTGAGCTAGAATCAATCATTAAGAGTGAGGTAACCCAGACCCCAAAAGACAAATATTTCATGTTTTCTCTTATATTTGGATGTTAGGGTTTTTTGTTTTTAGAATTTTTTTTGTTTCTTTTACATTCTAATCCTCACTCCTCTTGTTTCCCTCTTCCCAGTCCCACCCTCCCATCCACTTCCCCAATACACTCCAAACCCCCAGTACCAACCCACTCTGGCACATCAAACCACCTCAGGACTAAGTGCTTCCTCTTCCATCGAGGCAAGATAAGGCAGCTATGCTAGGGAAATGAGCTCTAGAGGGAGGCAACATCATCTAAGTCTGGGATAGACCCCATTCTGATTGTTAGGGAATCCAATTGAGGAACAAGCAGTCAGTCAGCTTACATATATAATGGGCATAGGACCAGTCCTTGCAAGCTCTTTGCTTGGTGATTCAGTCTCTTTGAGTCCCCTTGTATCTGATTAATTGGTTCTGTGGGTCTTCTTGTGGTGTCCTTGAATGTTAGTTTTTAAGCTTTTGATATGTGTTTCAGTCTGAGTGATCACAGAGGTTAGGTAGTTATAAGCAACCAGTGGGAAGGAGAAGATCTTCCAAGAAAGGAGAAATAGAGTATAGTATTATAAAGAGATAATGGAGAAATTAAAATAGGACTATTTGGGGAGGAAGATGGGAAGGCATGGTAGATGAGGGAATATGAGGAGGAGCAACTAACATTAAACACCTTGTGAAAAGCACATGGAAAGCCTTTACATATATAGAAGCACTTTTAGTTCAATAGTGGCACAGGTGTTATGGGTGTAAGTTCCAGTCCATGAGATGAAACTCATATTTAACACTACTAATGTGGCCAAGAATCTGATACTAGATAGGTTATTCTGCCTAGGGGGAATAACTAAGTACTACTAAATAACATACTACTAAATCCTACTAAAAAACATAGCAGTAAAAGGACTTCAAATGAATATATATAAAAATATATATATGCATAGATCAGTGCATCTCTTATCCCTCATCAAAGAAAATTCTTTTGGCAGTAGATGGGAATTAATAAAGATACCCACACCTAGACAACGTGCAAAGCATGAGAGACTTTGGAACATGGTCCTAAGTGGGTTGTCTTTGTCAAACCCTTCCCTTCAAAGCTCAGGAACCTATATGAACAAAAAAGTAGAAAGACTACAAGAAACCAGAGGTGGTAGATGACTCCAAGGAATCAGTGTCTTTCAGACACAAGGGGGCTAATACACATATGAACTCCCCAAGACTGTGACAATACGCATAGCACCCAACAAGTTCAATCCAGACCAAAAAAAATCTCAGCGTAAAGAGGGGAAGTGGAAGCAAAGTCCTACTTCTAGCCAAGAAACTACTCTAAATTTTCTGAGAAAAAGAAAATAGTTTTCTGCAGTGGAGTTCACTGGGTATATCAACCAAACTCTAGGCCAGGCCCATGCGCAGGAGTAGTTGACAAACACAAAATAGACTCCATGTTTTTATGTATTTGTTTTGCTTTATTATTTTCTTGTCTCATTGGTATTTTACTTATTTTGATTTTGTTTATTTTTATTTTATTTTATTTTTATTTTTGGTTTTTTTGAGACAGGGTTTCTCTGTGTATCCTTGGCTGCCCTGGACTCACTTTGTAGACCAGGCTGGCCTTGAACTCACAGAGATCCACCTGCCTCTGCCTCCCGAGTACTGGGATTAAAGGCGTGCGCTACCATGCCCAGCTTGTTTATTTTTATTTTTAAAAGCATTTCTCACATCCCCCCCCATATATATATATATATATATATATATATATATAGAGAGAGAGAGAGAGAGAGAGAGAGAGAGAGAGATTACATGAAGTTTCATGGGTAGAGAGGTAGAAGAGGATTTGGGAGGAGTTAGGAAGAGAGAGAAGAATATGATTGAACTATATGAAAAATTATAAATAAAAAAGAAAGAAACTAGGCTTTACATCCTAGAGTTTGACAAGTCTTCTTTTATTTTAGTGCCTGATCTGATACTCTGGAATACTATGAATTTCAGTGCCCTCTCAATCTCTATAAAAAGAAACATAGATTTCTGCTTTAATCCCCACCAACTGCTGTGATCTGGATGACAAATTTTATACCCCTACAGACAATGTATATTAGACATAAAAGAAAAAGATATCTAACAAACACCTGAAAAATCTTTCCTCAAACTAAAGACTAGACTATTTCCACAGACAATGTATTTAAAATTTTTAGTAATGTAATAACATTGAAATATTCATCATTTAACAACAAAAATTTTATTTCTTTTTCTCTTAAAACAAACAAAAAACCAGAAACCAGAAGATAAGACAACCTGGGACATGTATCTCTGTACAGAACAGAAACAAAATAATACAAAAGCATAGGTCGGAGCCTCCAGAAGCCAACACTGAGATTTATTCCCAGGCCTTCAAAGAACAAAAGGTCCATACTTCTTTGTTTGTGTGACAGAGAAATGGGGGATCCATTTAAGAAGAGCCCCCGTGAACTCATGAGACAGTGGCCATTCTGTAGAGAGAGGGTGACTGGCGCAGCTTGATCTGTGCAAGGAGGAGAAGTAAAGAGCAAACCTTCTCAGCATGGGGCCAACTAGTGAGAAATGGTAAGAATGCCACAGATCTCATCAAGAAAGACAGGCTGAATGACTGAACAAGTACCAACCCACAATGATTTCATGTCTGCCTGCTGTAAATAGCACAAGGAGTTCTGTGTCCACCAGGATAAGGCACTCTAGAAGGTACTCTCTGTACTGACAACATGCTGAACTGGTTCAGCAGTCCAAGGCCCTAAGAGACGGAAGGAAGCAGGTTCTAGCCACCCTCAGAGCTAACCACGTCTAAGTGACCCATATCCTCCTCCTTCTGACTTCTTTACAGTGTAACTGAATGCACAGCACCTAGACTCTGATCCCTCACTGAGATGTAGAAAGGGCATGTGCTACACGTAAGTATGACACAGAAAGATGGGGACAGATGCTGTTTCTGTACCACCCATTGAACGTTAGTTTATTACTCGCTTTTTATTGGCACAGTGACAAAATACATGACAGAAACAACTCAGGATGCAGAATTATTTGGGTTCGTGGTTTCAGGAATTTCAGTCTGTAGCTGCTTGACCTCATGTTCTCTGGTTAAACATCCCCATCATGGAGGAGCTCTTCATAGAGAAGAGTTGTTAGGAAGTAGACCAAGGGGCAGGTGAGATGCGGCGCCAGGACATGGCCTACTGGCTGACCTCTGTCTAGGCTCTACCTCCTGCCTTCACTATCTCTCAGTGGTGCTACTGTATTAGGAATCAGACATGGAGCTCATGATGGAACCACCCTTGGGAACACCATCACAGACACATCCTGCTGTGTGCTTCACTAATCTAGACATTTTTAAAGCAGGCCATCAATCCAAATCCACTATCACAAATAGTCTCAGATGTGTCTTGTGATTCCCTGAAAACTATTTTAGTCCTAAAACTTAAAGTCCTTAAAACTTTAAGCCAAGAATTCAGGAAAAAGTCAGCAATTGTGGTAGTAGCAGCTCTCTGGTAGAGAGAATGGGCAACCACAAAAGAACTACAAGCAACAGTTTACATGACTCTTATGCTCCCTCCTCCTCAGCAGATTACTGTGAGTAGTCAGAAGAGGGTGGTGATCATTCTGCTTTATAGATGCAGATGCTGGGTGAGGAATCAACCTGCACTGAGGGGCCACATCACACTATCAGACAGTCACAGGACGGAGATACCACCCAGTCTTCTGATCCTGTCTCACTTGCTGGCAAAGCTAACCAGGGTTCTTTCTTGGTCTTGAGGTGTCAACCTTGGTCTTAAAGGGTTTAACACTGTCTACAAAGCAAAATAAAACTTGACACAAATCCTAACTTCCATGTCATGTGATAGTCATGGTGCCATCAACAGTCAGGTGTTGGAAGAATATAGGGTGACATATGAAGTACAATTTCTTGTGTGTACACACTCCTGTGTGGGAGTGTGCATGTATGGTGTGTGCATGTGGTAGTCAGAAGTCAATGTTGGGTGTCTCTCCTTATAGCTCTTCACCTTGTTTTTCAAGACAGGGTTTCTCACTGGACTGAAACTCACTGATTTGGCTTGACTGGCTGGTCAGCAAGTGCCAGCATCCTCATGTCTTTGCCCTCAGTACTGGGCTGATTCATCCGCCTGTTGTGTTGAGCTTATGTGTGTGTGAGGACAGAACTCAGGTGCCGGCTTGTACAGCAAGCACCTTACCAACTGACCTGTCTCCCAGCACCTACAATAGCTTTTAAGCAAAACCATAAACTGAGCCCAAAAAGAAGTCTTTATCACTGACCTCAGGGAAACTAAACTCTAACACACTAGGATCAATGTTCTACCCAGACAATTCTTTTTTTTTTTTTATAAATACTTTATTTTTTTTTCTTCAAGTTACATCTCAGTAACAAACCCCTCCCTATTCCCCCTTCCTATCCCGCCCTTCCACCCTCTTCCCCCCAGAAGTTTCCCCTTTCAGTCCAACAGATGGTTCCTTCTCTTATAACAGTAAGTATTATACAAAACAATATAAATATGCCACATTTATGAGAGTAAATTGGCCCAGTATACCTTCCCAATGTCCAGTTTACACATATTTGGCCCCTGACTTTAACATTCTACTATCTAACCAACTCCATGAGTTTAAAGGTCTATATGTGACTCAACATTCATACTATCTTGCAACACACTTTTAAGAGTATCTTCTTAGATCTATAACACCCTCTTGATTCCTAAACAATTCAAAATTTAACTATGAGACTCTAGCTGTCTATTCTTCAACCACCTCAGAGACCTGAGAGGGATAAATATATCTGATTATATAGGAAGTGCAGGGCTTGCAGCTTCCAATACTAAGAAATTACAAACCAGTGACTACCTGGACAGTTCCCATTTTCTCTCCATACATTCCAGCATCAATCTTCAGCCTTTGGGTCCTGTTTCTCTGACAGACATTTGTTGTAGAGCAGGGATTCTTATCCCCACAAAATACACATTATTTCATAAATGAAGAACCGAAAGGCCAAATTCCTTGCTAAAGACTCAAAGGATGAAAACTACAAAACTAATGCTTCAACATGGGGTTTTCTGATTTTGTGACCCACTTATAAATTACATGGGTTCTTTTCAGCTTGTCAGCGATATAAAGATCACCCTTTTTCTGAGGGAAAAAAAACACTGAAAATATTCATAAAGTCTTTTACTAACTAAAGTTCAATTGGATGCAGAAATCCTTAAATAAGTTAAGTAATAAGCAGGGTTTTTTTTTTTTTGGTTTATTTTTGTTCTGAGAAAGGGTCTTAAAATGTACTTTAGGCTTAGTCTGGAATGATAATCCTCCTGCCTCCACTTCCTGAATGTGGGGTTGCAGACACAGATCATGACAGCTAGGTTAGTAACAGTACTTGGGCTTGATATTTCTCAAAAAATAAAGTAATTCTCCTTGAAAAATCTGTTTTCCTGACTGTAGCCATTCTGACTGAACGAGACCATATAAAAACAGTTTTGATGGCATTCCTGGGATGGTTGAGGGTGTTGAACACCTTTTCAATTATTTTTTGACAATTTTGTTTCTTCTCTGGAAAAATGTCTAATCAGTTCATTAGGCCGTTTGCTGTGTGAATGATATTTTTGTATTGAATTTTAGAGTTCTTTATAGGTGTTAGATATTAACCTCCTGCTTGGTGTATAGTTGACAAACATATTTTGCCATTTGGCATCTGTCTCTTCACTTTTATAACTTTTTCCTTTGCTGTGCAGAAGCTTTCTCATTTCATGCCATCCCATTTGCTAGCTGTCGGTCCATATTAGACATCACTTGTCTGTCTATGCCTGACTTGAAGTGCTTATATCTTGAATTGTTTTCCCTCTAGTACTTTCAGAGTTTCAGCTCTTACATCTAGGTGTCTGATCTATTCTTAATTCATTTTTGGTACAGCATAACGATATGGAACTAGGTTCCTTTGCATGCAGATATCTAGTTTTCCCAGCACCATTATCTTTTTGTTATCTTTTTGTTAATGTATGATTTTGATGCATGTCAATATTATGCTGAAGCTGTAGCTGTGTGGAGTTATTTCTGGGTCATCTACTCTATTCCATTGGTCTTTAGGTCTCATGTGTGTCAATTTTGTGCTGGTTTTATTGTCATGGCTCTGGAGTATAATTTGAGATCAGCTATTGTGATAGCATCAACATTTCTATTTTTGTCAAGGAATGCTTTAACTATCTGGTGTCTTTTGTGATTCCATAAGAATTTTAGGATTTAAAATATATGTTTATTTATTCTTTGAGAATTTCATATATGTATATAATCTCTTTGTATCTAATTCACCTTCCTTATTCTCTTCTTCCCAACTCCTATCAGTTTCCCAACCAAATTCATGTACTCCTTTTTAACTTACTGAGTCCAACTAGTAATGCCAGCATGAACATGGGTATGGGACAATAAGAATTAAGAAAATAGTTTGTTTATATTATCATTAGAATTTTGGCAAGAATTGCCTTGAATATGAAGATCTCTTTTGGTAATATAGTCATTTGTTCTCTCTATGAACATGGGGGTGTGGCTTCCCATCTTCTAGTGCCTTCTTCAATTTCTATCTCTCTTTTTTTTGATGTTTTGAAGCTTTCACTGCATATGTCTTTAACTCTCTAGTTAGTTTAATTCCTATATGTGTTCATTAGTTTATTTACTTTGAAGCTACTATTAATGAATTTTTTTCCCAGCAAGTTTATTACTGGAATATAGTAAGATTCTCTGTTTCTATGTGCTGATTTTGTATCCTGCCACTTTGCTGGAAGTGCGTAGTGCACCTAAGAATTTTCTAACATACAATCCAGTTATGGGTTCTAAGCCAGTACCCATGTTTCTATGTGTGCACCCATATTTATTGATGCATTATTCACAACAGCAAAGTGTGGAACCAGCTCTGATGTCCACCTATCCATAAATGGACAATGAGAATGAAGTACATACATGCAGTGAAATTTTATTCAGCTGTAAAGAAGAATACTTTTAATTCACAGGAAAATGGATAGAACCCAAGATCCTTATATAAAGTTGAAAAAGTCAGACTGAGAAAGACAAATACTGCCATGTTTATCTTATATGTGGACTCCAGATTTAAATGTTTATATGTGGATATTTTTAGAACACGAAAGAAGACAGGATGAAAGAGAAGAAAGAGGTATACAGAAAGGAGGGGAACAAAAGGAGAGATGGAATATATATGTTATGAAAGCAGATGAGAAGGGGAGGAACTCTTTGTGAGGGAAGAGGTTCAGCAAGCGGGAAGAAGTGTTGAGACAGATAAGAATAAAGTGCAATGATACATATGTAAGAAAATATAACAAATCAATTTTTGTATGCTAATTTTATTTTAAATCCACATTGTACTTTTTGTATAGAGTTATATATGGTATCTTCACATTTTTCATATTGGCTCAAAAATGTTAAAATGCTGTGTGAGTCAAGCAAAGCACCTTAGTAGGCCAAGTCTAGACCATAGGCCAATGGTGAATTCTACTGTAGACAGCCAGCATGTGGCTGGCTCCTTTATTTGAACATATCCTATGATGGCATGTGTCCAGGAGCTGATGCTTGGTTATTACTGCCACATGTAAAATAGATAAATGTATAATTGGCAGTATCAACCCTAAATACTAAATCCCCACTTCCGCAGTGGGAATGAGAGGTAGCAATGTTAACCTAATGAAAATAAAATCTCAATTTCAGCTTAGTATATATCAAAAATTTTTAAAAAGAAACAAAACCTTAAATGTTATGTACCAACATTAATCTAATGAAAAAATTCTCAATTTCAGCTTTATATATATCAAAACTTTTAAGAACAAAACAAAACTTTAAATTGAATAAAACTTTTCAAACAAAACAATTCAGCAAAGCTAAAGTTCAGATTCAGTGGGAACTGGAATAAAAATGGACATTTGCCATTATAGTTGCTTCAAATCAACTTCCAAAAACTAAGGTAGATCTCCTTAATTCTAGGAAAGAACATGTCTTTAAGTGACCATGATGCTTTTCTTAGTAGTCCTGGATGGGCAAGTCAGTAGTAGCTTGGCCACAAATCTAGGTTGTATACAACTCCAGTAGAGTATGGTTGTTCAGAAAGCACCAGTCTGTGAAACTTATTTTCATTTCTTGTACTGTTTTCAAGCTTTCAAAAAAAGTACATTAAAAAAAAAAAAAACCAACCTCCTCCAGCTTCAATTTAACAGATGCAACTCCAGCATTTGAGATGCTAGTCTCTCCCTGCTCACGTCCTCCTGATCTTCAGCGGGGAGTGACACGGTGATGGGCATTCCTTTCAGGGATAAAACAATTCAACAAGGGATAAAGTTGGTAATTAAGAGTATTGGAAAATGACATTTGCCAAGGTTTGCAAATGAGTTAATGAAAACAGTCAGTGGGGTGGGGGCAGGAGGGCAAAACAAAAACAAAAACAAAAAAACAAAAACAAAAAAACCCCAAAAAACATCAATTCATAAACTAAATCCAGCATTGTCAATATTTTTTTGAATATTTGTTCTTAGGTGGGTTGAATGGCTGTTTCTAAACCTGCAGCAGTTACATGCATTCTATAGATGGTATTAGGGGCAACACTCCCATGTCCCAGGTTAGGACTATATTGAAGAGCGTGGGCTTCATCCACGGCAGGGTGCTCAGTACCTGTTTTAAATCTCGTCAACTCATTCAACTTGAGGTATATAGGAAACATGGATGGAAAAGTGCAGGGGTGCCATAGCAACCAGCTGGAAGTTGTTACAGTAAGTGACTGTGCAGGATTTCCCACACCATCCTCTTCCTGAAAATGGGCATGTGCTGCTGAGTAAAGGTTACAGGTTGGTCTCTAGAAATGTAATCTGCATATTTGCAAGTAAACATGCCACAGTCACTCCCATTCAGCTGCTGAGGAATCTTGTCTGAAGCCACACTGTATTTCTTCCACTCCAAAGGGTCCAGCTCAATGTTCCTTCGCACTCTGCTCTCATTTTGTAAATACTGGAAGATGGTCTCACAGATAGTCTTCCCCGTCTGCCCCATTGAGTCGAGATACACGATACTTTGTTTTCTTAGGTCTATGACTACCAGGCTCCAATGTACCTTAGAGTGAATAGGTACCAAAATAAGCTCTTTTTCAAAGAGATTGATTCCTCGAGTCCATCTTTTAACAGAACTGTAGCCGCCATGTTTTAGTTTAGGGAAGAAGAAAGTACTGAACACATGAAGAGATGGGTAACCTTGACTTTCATTTCTCTGAACCAGAAGATTCATATAAAAGTTGATGACTTCGTCATTAAGCCATTGACCATTCTCTAGTGTCCGGATATCGCCTCGAGTGATTTGCAATTTGAAGCCTCTACTTAAGACTTCCCCTTGGGGCCCTGGACCTAACGCATTCTTGATTTCCTTTTCCATGTCCTCTGTAATATGAAGGACTTGATCCATTCCTCTGTCCTTTTTTTGGTCAGCAAGAGGCCTTTCCTTTGCCACAGGTTCTGACATCTTATTGGGGAGTAACTTACAACTGCCACTATCGAGGAAGATTTGAGCCTGTGTTCCTTGTAAGTCAGGCTCTAAGTTCTGTCCCCTTCCCCCTTCAAGATCTACTCCACCCTTATTCTGTGTAACAGAAGATTTCTCATCAGAACACTTCCTTTCTCTTTTGTCTGACGAGAGACTTTCTCTTCCAGCAACAACAGTAGATGTTTTTGGATCATGCTGAGTTGTTTTGGATCCCTGCCTGTGCTTTTCCACACAACCTTTCATCTTCACAGTGTCTGTAAGGGTTGTGTAAGTCCCGCAGGGGTCGTATTTCACATGATCACTGTGTTCAAGGTGTGGCAGTAACCTTCCATACTTTTCATTTGGGTAGCTTTGAACGTGATCCTCCAGGACGCAATAGGGCCGTTTGCGACCCTTGCCACCATCATCAGACTTCCGCTCAGTTACAGCCTGATCCTGGGGACCTTTGGCACGCTCTAGGGGCTTCAGTTGTCTTGGACTCTGTTCTTGGGGTTTCTGGGTCTGACCCTTGCCCGGATGTTCACTTTGAAGCTCTAGATCATGTTGCTTCTTAGCCACCTTCTTCTGAAACTCGCTGGATTCTACAAACACTACCTCTGTTTCATCCTCATCCTGGTATTTCCTTTTTTGACCATGTCCCAAAGCTTCAGACTTCATCCCTGTCCCACTTTCATTCTGGTGTTTCCTTTTCCTACTTTGTTGCGAAGCTTTAGGACTCACCTCCATCCCAGACTGTTTAAGTTGCCACATGGAGACCCAGCTTGGACTGGTTTTGCGAGGGTGCTAGCTCCCTGGAACCGTACGGTCTTTCAGATTTCCAAGCGAGGGCAACTGTCTGCCTGGCTCTGGGTGGGTGGTGTTGAGTGCCTGTTACCCTGGTGTCCGAAGAAACGCTTCTTCCAGCTGATGTAAAATCCACAAGTTGTTACAAAGTCAGAAACCTATCAGGTCATAGGATGAGGACCTCAGAATAGCTCTTCTTTATAAACAGAGTTGACCTTGGATACTAGGGTCAGTACAAGTATGAAGCTAATTGACCTGGCAACACCAGAAACCAATCGATGAATAAGCAAATGTTGTCAGTTCACCGGGCTCCACTGTGGGAAACTTGAAGTTCAAGAAATACTTCCGAGGAAGGATCCCACCACAGCGCAGTAACCGGCTAAAGGCCGAGGGACTTTGAAATCGAAGGACTGAACGTCCTAGTCAGTAACTAGTAAGACACGGGGCCTTAACAGCACAGCTACCAAACACATCAGAGGCAAGCCTCAAAATGATGCCTGACTCGGGGTTGCCACGGCCTTCAAGGTTCCATAGCAGGGTTTGTGATGTCACCTGAAAGAATGGGAGGGTGGAGGCCCCGCCCACCCCTTCCAGGATCTCAAAGTGCTCTCTTGCCCGAGTGGGAGTATCGTGAACTAATCACCCACATCTTAGTTCTTTTCTTCAGAGCCAGGGTTACATACGTCATCCCAGTATAACTTAGCTTATCCTGACTAGTAGTACATTTGTCTTTTAGAAAATTGTCCATCATTGTCAATTGTAGAAAACAAAATATAATTGCCATTCAAAATTACTTCTCAAAATACGCTTGCTAATTACAAAGAACAAATAGAATTTTACAGTTTTAAAATCCAGTAGGGCCGGGCGGTGGTGGTGTAGGTCTTTAATCCCAGCACTTGGGAGGCAGAGGCAGGAGGATCTCTGTGAGTTCAAGGCCAGCCTGGTCTACAAAGTGAGTCCAGGACAGCCAGAGATACACAGAGAAACCCTGTCTCGAAAAACAAAACAAAACAAAAATCCAGTAAGGCTGGGTGGTGGTGGTGTAGGCCTTTAATCCCAGCACTTGGGAGACAGAGGCAAGAGAATATGAGTTTGAAGCCAGCCTGGTCTACATTACAAATGGAGTCCAGGACAGCCAGAGCTACACAAAGAAACCTTGTCTCAAAGCAAACAAAAACCCAGTAGTTACTGTTATACGTCAAAACTTTTTCTCCTCAGATAAGGAACCCAGGAAAGACCAAAGAGCAGATACCACCAAAGTCCTACTTGGTGAACCAATGAGTTTTAATGGGGTTACTTATAGAAATATGGGTGAGGGGTTAGTTACAGGAGCAAAAATGACTCAAAGACAGATGTATCACCAAAGCCCACCCCAGCATGGGTGACAGCTCACAAAAAGACTGGGAACCTGGAGACACTTACATTGCCTGTAGGCAGCTCAACAGGCTAGAGAGTGTCTTTTCCAAGTGACTCAGTTGGTCTGAACTTCTTCTAGGAAGTTGGTCTGAAGTCAAGTCTGTTCTGAGGCTCAGCTCCCTTTCATCTGAGAGGGACTCTCAGCTTTTAGTGCTTATTCTGGCAAGGAGGGACCTAATGGACCTGGTGAGTTTCGGGGACTTTTGAGGTCTTTTGAGTTGTGTGTCTTCCTGCTTAAGGAGCTTCCCTTCAGGGTGAATGAAGGGTAAAATGTTTTAATATCAGAGGAAACAGGTACTCACTTGCCACTAATCTCTTAAGATAATTTTTCCCAATGGGTTTAAGGAACTCAGTGGAATGCTAAGCTAAATCTCTAAGCAAGTCATTCCATGCATTCCTGAACCCAATGCACTCAGTACTTGTTATATATATAGTCCACAGATCTAATTTAATTATGGTCCAAGAATTCATCTCACTTCAGTGTTTGAACATAGAGATCTAAGGACACTGTATACAGAACTAGGACCTAATATGCAGAGATCATCATTTTAAAACCCCTTTTCAATCCCAACTCTACCCAGTGTTTTAAATAGCTAGTTATTACATTCTCCTTAAAACTCTTTTCTGTCTTTAGTTGTCTTTCTTATTTGCTGAATTTCTCTGTGGGATCCACTTCCCTTCTGACATACATATAAGAATTATCTAGTCTATTCCTGTTACCCATCCTTTGTCTTTCCTTCCCTTTCTCTCTAACTTCTCTCTTCATTTCTTTTCCTTTCTTTCTTCTTCCACTCTCCTAATTCAAATTCAATAATCCCAATAGCTACCAATAAAATCTCTGCCCTGCTGTATTTAAAATACTATCTTCTACCCTGGTCCTTTGCCTGAGATTCAAACCTTATAAACATTCATGAGCAATGCTCTGTCGCCAAGAAGAGCCCCAGTCTCCCCCAGCAAACACACTAATGTACAGTTGCTCCCCTCACCCAGGTGAAAAGCAAGGGTCCATCTGCCCTCTGTTCTTCCTCAGATTCTTATTTACCTTTTCCAAGTTAGGTCTCACACCCCATGGCCTTTCTGATACTGCCGTTAAAGGCTAGGCTCACAACCAAAAATATAAAATAATTTACTCTTTATACTTTGTAAAAGTTATTTTGCACCCCAAACCCTTCATGATCCACTATAGATGACCCACAATTTATGACTACCAAACAGCATTGTAATATTATGCTAAACAGCAGCAGGGGGTCTGCACTCCCTAAAGGAAATTATCACTAAGTATATTCCAGAAATGAATTAACTTAACACAGTGGGACTTTTTACAACTCTTTAGAACTATTAAAATGAAATTTGAACTGTGAATCTATAGTTCCCTCAATACACCCAGGCAGGGGATTGTCCCCTAGAGGAATGCATACAAAAAACTCAAGGACATTCATTTGCAGAATTGTTTTCAGATACTAACAGTGCAAGCGAAGTGCTTGCCAAGCTGTATCAGGCTGGTTGGTACACTGTTCCTACTCTTCTACCCTAATGGTGTTCTTCACAAACAAGCTTCACACTGTTAAGACTGAAACTTTTGTTTAGATTCTTTCAGTGTGTAATGTCCGTCCTCCATTACTTTCCTGTTTAAACCCTACACTTTCCTCAGCTGAGATTGCTTCTTCCCTTGATCTCAAAACTCTATAATTCCCTTCATTATTTGTTTCATTCTTCCTTAACCCTTTGCCTGTTCCTCCCCAGCAGTCCCAGATTTCATGTTTTCAAGCATCCAATATTCATGTTTGGAAAATTCCCCTACAGGCACCTGAGTATCAACATCAGTTGTATATATAGGGTTGAGTTTTTATTCATTCCAGTAGGATTTGTCATTTCTTGAAAGGGCTTGAGGGCAATGTGGCATTCTGGGTGTGAGCACAGGGAGGGACCAGTAGACAGTGACTTGCTTTGTGGTCTCATCATTTCTCAGTTATGAGATCCTGATATGAAATACAAAACAAGATGTTGTCCCTGGGATTTTGAGTTATTCTCAAGATATGAGAGTTTTACTTTGTGAGGACAAAAATGTTTTAGCAAAGCAATATATCTTTATAGAAAAATCAAACTATTTTGATTTTTGGGGATGCATCTTCTTGCTTTTTAAAAAGTTTATTGGCATTTTTACAAAAACAACAGTTCAAATTTTTTCTGAGAAGGAAAGTGTTTAAAAACTGTTTATAGGATTTGAAAAATAAACTCTAAAATGATTTAATGATTATATTTTAAATATTCGCAACAGATTTATGACAAATAAATTATTCTTTATTTGTATAAATAAATTAAGTATCCCATAAATATGAATAAATAAAGTATCCAACCTATACTAGTGTGATGGCTCTCTTGACTGCTAACTTGATGAGATTGAGAAGTAACCTAGTCTATAAGCAAAGTACACCTCTCGGGTTTTTTTGTGGGGTCATTTTAAAAGGCCATTAGATCATGGGGACTCACTCTGACCTAGTCAATGGTGTCATTCACTGGCATTTTAAAAACCTGAATGGGCAGTGGGAGGTGGTAGAACTGTAGAAGGTGGCACTAAATTGGAGGAAGCAGGCTGCTGGTGGCATGCCTTTGAAGAGGACATCTTGGCCCTGATCCCTTTCTTGCTACTCTTTTTATACTCTGGTTGCCAGGAATTGACCATCTTTCCTCATGCCGTTTTTTGATGTTTCTACTTTGTCATGGGCCTAAAAGCACTGTAACCACCTGACCAGACAGAAACCTCTAAAATCATAAGCTGAAAGAAATCATCCCTGTCATGTTTCACTCAGACATTTGCCACAGTAGTGGAAAGATGATATCACCATTAATGACATTTATACACTAAAAAGAATGGTATTCATTAATTATTTCTCCAGGTGCATGTGACCTTCAATCAGACTTCTTACTTTCTCCACTTTTAAAAGATGATGTGATACTAAGTTAGGGGTTGTTAGGATCTTATTTCCCCCTGTATAGGATTTATTCATAGGGTTACAGATTAAGTAGAACTGAATACACACACACACACACACACACACACACACACACATAGACACACACACAGGTCAATGAAATACTGCATGTGATCTTCACACTTTGGAAACTGGTGACATACAATGTGTCTTGCTTCTGAAAGTATCTGGAAAACATTACTCATAAATGACATCTTTTTTGCAGATCAGAGGCAGATCTCCCTCAGTGAGTGTCCTTATACTGAATTTGACTTCCTAAGATCTTGGTGTTCTACCCAGATTTTAGGACACAGATATTTACATTTAGTCAGAGTATGCTGCTTTCTTCCCTAAAGGAAATTGTAAATTATTTGTAGACTGTGTTATATTTGATGCTAAGAAAAAAATATCCTAGGGTTTGACTGGGATCAGAAATGGGTCATGAGAATCTTGATGTGCCAAGGGTGACAGCACATTTGTGGAAGGAGCTTCGCAGGAGTGCCTGCTTCTAACGTCACTGTAGCTTCCATACATACCAGTTTTTAATGCAAATATCAAGTCATCAAACTCCTGGGACTCTTCATCGGCTATCAGGGAGCCCTGGCCATATCCCCCAGAAGAAGGGAATGAGGCACCATTCTGGGGACTTGTCTTCAAATCTGGGCTTGCCTGGCTGGTCTGTTGGAACGATACTCTCTCCCAGTCAGATGGCACCTTTTTGGGTTGGGATAAGAACAGAAGGAAGGAGTAATGGGTAAAATGGCTGTACACATTCATCTTGAAGCCCAATTTTGCAATGTATTTCTACATTTCATTAAACATTGTGAACGGCTTATTGAGTTGTTTTTATGAGCTTGCATGTTATATTTGTTCTTCATAAAATCATGCCTCTCCTAGAGGTAGTAAAACCTAATTATTTAAGACAGTTTCTCAGAGTCACATGCAGATTGCTATGATGCTATGTAAAGGGAGATATAACTAATTTTTTTTGAAAATGTATGTTAGGGAAATTCAGAAGAACACACCAAGTTCTTAATCTAAAATATATTTTAAATTGAGTCAGTATACAAAATACATACTGATTTAAAGGGAATTTATCCAAATTCCTCCTTGTTTTTGATTAAACGCTCAAAAAGAGATCTGTCCTGAGATGATTAAATGTATTCCTATCTTTCTAGGTTACTGGCAAACCTGGTTAGTGGTAATTGAGCCCTTAATCCTTCTTTTCCTTGGCCTTCCCTGCTCTTGCTGGCTTTTTAGACCATCTCCCACAGTCTTTCACTGACAGCTGGATCAAGGCCAGTTTTGAACCTCCGAGGAATGCAGACAGACTTTAAGCTATGCAGTTGTGCAACACCCGAGAGGAACACTCAAGCAATGGCTCGAGCCCAGGAACTGGACGGGCACAGCTGTTGCCTTCTGATGTAAGGTATGCTGAGAGACTGCAGTGACACTCCATACTGAGAAGAATCAACTGGGGACTGTAAAGGCAATAAACTCTAGAGAAGGCGAAACCTCAAGGTGATTCTGGAAATCTACAACAGCACTGCTCCACAGAACTTTCTCCAGTGACAGATAATATTTCATATCTGAGCTCTCCAATACTCCAGCTTCTGGACACATTTGTCCATTGAACATTTACAGTGTAATTGGATGAATGACAAACTAGGTCTGTAGTGTTAGTTACTTTAATTCAGTCACACATAGCTGGATGATATTTCATAAGACAGGCCAGACAGAGACAAGCATTAAACTGGTAACCACTCAATAGGACCAATGGATCTTAAAAATATTCCTGTTGTTTTTGTCACTCATTATGATAAAATAACTCAGTTTTAAGAACATCTGTCATTATAAAAATGGTACTAAATTTCAATATATTTCAAAGTACTAAAGACATATCTCACCTTTTTTCCTTTTTAAAAAAATTGAAGATTTTTTTATTTTTATTTTATGTATATGAGTGTTTTGCCTGCATGCATATATGTGTACCATGTGTGTGGCTGGTCCCTACAGTGGCCAGAAGAGAGCACTGGATCTCTGGACCTGAAGTTATAGATGGTTGAGAGCCACTAGGTAGGTGGTGGGAACTGAACCAGGGTCTCCTGTATGAGCAGCATGTGCTCTTAACTGCTGAGCAGTCTCTTTAGCTGTGGCATATCTCAATCTTTAAACATCCTTCTTAAACTTATTCATCTTATAGTCAAAATACATTCTTTCTAATCAAAAACCTTTACTTTTCTACATGTAGGCCCTGATAGCGACTTATCTACTTTGTTTCCCCATTATAAGCTGATAACTCTTTCAATTAAATTTTTCTCATTCAAATCAAAAGGCTACACACAATAACGACACTATAACCACTTGCTTTAATTTTAAACTGGCAGGAATGAGAATACATCCTACATTGCAGGGAAGACAAAAAGTATCTCTGGGAAGAAAGCTTGATTATCTATCTATCTATCATCAATCATCTATCTATCGATCGATCATCTATCTATCTATCATCTATCTATCATCTATCTATCATCTATCTACATACCTATCATCTACCTATCAATCAATCATCTATCTATCATCTATCTATGTATCTATCTGTCCGTCCATCCATCATTTATCCACCCACCCATCCATCCATCTATCTATCCATTTCTATCATTTATCATCTATTTCTGTCTGCCTATCACATCTTTATTTAGCAGCCATCTTGGAGTTACCCATCATTATCTATTTATCTATACATCTATCATCCTATCAATATTTCCTCCTCAAGAAAGTATTTCTTAATTTCATGCCAATATTTTTTGAAGGTAGCAAGACAAATACTGTTTTCCTTGATTCATTCATTCATAAGCAATAGCAGTCAAGCACATCCCGGAGCTGCACAGTTCTGATGGTTATGTGTCCCTGACTCTTCTGGGAGAGATGTAGTCAGGTGTGCTCTGCAGTCTAAATAATAGCTCTTCTAATATGTTGCCAAAAGGCGGGGGTGGAGGGCATGTGAGTCAGACTCAGGAAATCAAACTTATAAGGACAGAATATTATAGCCAGTAGTGGGAGGCTGATTTTATAGAGGAAATCCTGCCTGGATTTTCCAGGAGTGCCACAGAAGCACCCATTGAGCCTTTGTTTTAGAATGTTTGATGGTATTTAAATTGAAAGGAGTACCTGCTTGCTTTCTTCTCTTTGTTGAGATTGAACAAGTGTCAGGGGGACAGGCAAATAAAGACAACTGTGAGTGTGATTTTAGGGAGAATATATTGTAAAGGAGTATTTCTTAGACATGTTCAATCTCTAAACATCAAATTATGAATTTTGAAAGTTTTTGAAGGAAATGATACATTTGTTCTCTCTTTTCTCAGTATAATTGGCTAATCCATGTTGCTCACAGGACAGAAAAAAAATTAAGATACCTTAAATAATACTGCAGAGTGAAAAGGACTCAGAAGTCAGTTAGAACCTCCTGTTTTATACTCTTTTTAATTTTTTTAAATGTTTATTTATTACTTCAGGTTACATCTCCATCACAGTACCTTCTTCCCACCCCTCCCAGTCCCTCCCTCCCACCCTCTACCCCCTATCCCTTCCATCCCACTCCTCTGGAGTGGAGTGTCCCTACATATCAGTCCCCCATCCCAGTTCAGCAGTCATATGAGGGCCAAGAGCCTCCTCATACACTGGGGGCCTACATGGCAGCACCACTAGGGCAAAGTGTCTCAAGGACAGGTATCAAAGTCTGATTAATACTCTTAATGCAAGGGAAGGCTGGTCAGAAAAGGAGACAGGGAAAAGCAGAGGTGGGTGGGGGAAACACACCTCTTCCATAGCGTTGATGAGGTTCTGGGTAGATTTGTTAATCTCTCCAGTTGGAGGCATTCCACTCCCAGGTGTGAAGAAGGCTGTGTTGGGTCCTGGGTGACCATTCATTTCCACCGTATAGCTGGCCTTCATAGGGCAACATGTTTGGTTGTGTAAAATGAAATAAACCACAAAAACATAAAGTCCCTATAGAAAGGAAGAAACACATTAGTATGCCAGAGGCAGTCTGGACAGCTCTTTGGAAGCACAAACACAGCAGTAACTCTACCTGACCATCTTCAGGAGGTTCCTGTCTTATCCAGATGGAGGAGGGACTGAGTATGCTAGCAGTCAGGCAAGAGGTTACTGCAAATTCCAAGTCACACAATGCTCATCAACGCTTCTCAGGAAGAGTGGTGTCTCACTAGTCATTTTTTCTTAATATATAAATAACTCTGAATGTACCTTACTAACACATGAAAACAAATTATAGAAATTTACTGATGAGCTGTATACCCTTGTTCTAGAAAGCAAACATCTTGTCCTCTAAAGAGTGACCATTCTTATTCATCTATCTCCATGTCTCTGTAGGCAATCGAGGCAGTCCTCTCACTTTGTGTGTATCTGGAAAGAGGCACATAACTGCCACTAGAATGTGTGCATCTCAGCTACTTATTTGGAACCGAATCACTGCGTAGGGACTCTGTGGATTGCTTAACATTTAACGTTCATTGCTTCTCCATAAATGTTATACAAGACAAGAGCACTACCTTGTGCATTCTTCAAAAGGTATTAGCCCTTCAAATTCCTCACCAACGTACTCAAAGTCTTGATAATTACTCTGCTTCCGTCACAAAAAGGGACTCTGCTGTTTTGTGTGTGTTCTGTTTAGTTCAGTACACTCTTTCCCTCACGTTTTCTGCACCTGCTCTACTGTATGACTGCTCTTCAAAGCCTGGTGATTCTGACAGTTTCACTTAGACAACAAAATATCTTAAATTGTGACTTTTGTGTTTCTTGCCACTTAAAATTTGAATGCAAATAAGAATCTCTATTACTAAAATTCGTAATCCACAAAGATAAAAGTATACTCAGCTAATTAAAGAATAAATGGAATTAACACCAAAAATTTTCCAGAAACTCAAGTATCAGAATTTTTGTAAAATTTGTAGTCTCCATGGTTCCAAACATCTTGAGAGTACTAAAGCAATAGAAATTGAATGAGCCCGAAGTGTCTGCCTATAAGTATAAATAATCAAATGCTTCTTAGGAAACACCACAGCCTAGCAGTCACAAGCGAGTTTTACATAAATGAACCGAGAGGACAGTGTGCAATGCTACATGTGCCAGCATTTGATCTCTGTCTTGGGAGGAGTGTGGGAGTCAAGGCTCTTCTCTTTCCTCTGCGGTGATACCTTCTCAGCTGCTCTCCGTAACTAAGTACATGTTTTAGAAGCAGTGATGCACATGAGAAACATTAAAAAAAAACCTGATAGCTGTAGTCATCACATAAGGACAAGTAGAAACATATACTTCCCCTTGAATTAGGGTTATCAGTCCTTTCCGAGAGAACATCAATAGTCCAAATTATGTAGGCTCAGTGACTTAGTTTCAAGTACAAATGATACTGTGCACATGAGTAGAAACAAAACCTTCCCGAAAACACTCATACCCATCCGACATTCTTCTCATACAACGAACTGGTCCCATGACTGTGACCTAATTTCATTGGCCATAGCAATAGACAAAACAGGAAAAAAAATGAAAGGGTCATCCTTAAAACCTGTGCAAATGTTTACTCATTTGTTTCAGGGTCATTGTGTGTGTTGAGATGTGACAGGTTAAAAGCTGGACAAGGAAATAAAACCCATCTCTAAGGACCCATCTGCTAAAGCTGTGCAGTTTCTCTACTGTTTGTTTTCCTATCCAGCCTTTCGTATGCCAGGAAACTCTGCCTGCTGCACATAACTGCATTCAAAAACAGCATTTTTTTCTTCTTAAAAGCACAAAAGTGTACATTAAATATTTTGAGACTTTTAGATGTGCCCTAGGAGACACAAGCATGGTTCAAATAAAAAGGAAATAATGTTTAAATGCAAATTATGCTTAAATGACTCTTACTTTGTCTAGGCCAAGCTGTGCAAATATAGAAAAGGGGCCTCTGTTATCCGGAGTATTCAGCGGTGGAGGTTTCTGACCTCAGAGTAAAAACAAGTTTCCCTTCCAAGTACTGCAGGTTGAGTGCAAGCTCCCTGCTACAGTGCTGCATGAAGCGATTTCAACAGAACACTAGATTCTTAGTTTGTAGAAGTTGAATATTTGCTGTGTATATTGCCAGGTGCTGAAATGAAAGGATGAAACATGCGTGGTTCCTGCTCTCAAATTGCTCACAAATAAAACAATATTCCACCTCCATCAGGCATCAAGTTCATATGTACCAGCTATCTGTACTTCCTGTCATTTACAGATGGCAGGTTTACAGGGAAGCTCAGTCTGTCTGTGAATTGCTGTTTTTATAATTTTAATGGACCCCTATAATCATGAAAATGCTCTTAAAAGTCTTTAATTCGTTTATAGCTGGGGTGACTATAAAATATTCTATATTTTTTTGATCCAGGAACATAAACTTATTAGCTAATTAGTGCCTACATAAGTTTCTTTGCATCACATGCATGCAGAAACCCACGGAGGCTAACATAAAGGTGCTGGAACTGGAGTCATACGGAGGTTGTGAGTTGCCATGTAGGTGGTAGGGAACAAACCTAGGTTCCCTGAAAGAACTGGGAGTGCTTTTAACCCCTGAGACAGGTCTCCAGCGCTCTCACATTAAAGAGTAAAACATGTGAAGGGATTTCAGCTGTTCTGTTCATCATTTCTCAGTCCCCTGCTTCTACTTCACAAGTTTAACAAGAAGTGACAATGGTTTTAAACTGTCACCAGCAAGAGAGAGTGGGAAGGTGTGAGGACAGAGGTGTATGTGTGTGTTAGGTTTAGCCCTCTGACTCTTCTGCAGCTAGAATTGGACCCATTCAGCACTGGTTTGATGAAATTCTTCTCCAGTTCAATTTTTCCATTTCACATGCCATGTATAGAGGCTGTGTTACTGGGAGAAGGAGCACACAGTCAATCAGGGTGGGGGTGCAGGTCCTGGGCTCCCCTGGTGGGTGTCTCTTGGGAGTTGGGGCATTGTGCTAAGCTTCCTGTCTCTGGCCTTTAAGCTGGTGCTGTTTGCACTTTCTTTCTGTTCCATTCTGTGGGTACTTTGCCCTAAAGGCTTTCTGTTTTCCTCCCTCCCCTTGGCAGGCCCAGGAGGCCACTGTGATTCCCTCTTTCTGGTATTGGAATTGGTTTAGGGCTCTGACCTGTTGCATCTTGAATCACCAGTCTCTTGGTGACAAAGGAGATAGACTTTGGGCCAATGACAAAACTGGAGAGACAAATACAGGGTCTCTGCATTTACATATATTGTCTTTTAGGAACGAGAGAAGTAGGAATCTCATCTTTAATTTCTTCATTTTCAAGTTCTTTTTACATTGAAAGTTGATTTTTCTTAGTGTTTATACTTTAATTAAGATTTGTATTTTTAATATGTGTGTCAAATAGAGAACAGAGACACGTAAATTCATTCTGAGAACTGCTGATTGGTCAGTGTAATTGGTACTTAGACATTCAGAGGGTAATTATTACTCAAACAGTTCTTGCCACATTGCCTACTATGCCCTGGGGATTCTACCAACTTCTGCTATAACGTCTTCTAATTTACGGGGACTTAAAAAGAAGCCAGCGGGCTTCAGGCATGTCTATGACTCTGGCCAATGACAGATAAGTGTCTGTCCTTTTGAAGTCCAGATAAGTGTCTGCCCTAAACTAAACAATTGCTAGACCAACAGCCTTGTAAGTTTTTTCAGAGCCCCAGGAGACAGACTCTTCCTTTATCTCAGCAAAATTTCTGCCTGCAATTTCAGGGTACGTTCCTCCGTGTGTCACAGATGGAGGACCATTTATTTGGTCAGCATCCTCACCGTGATAAACATTCATGAGTCAAAACATCATGACATCACAACAAGGCCATGGTTCAGCAAACTCTTCTCCACTCTGCAGTCTTTCCCCTCAAGGTCTAGTCTACAGCCCTTTGCGGCTGAGTGGTCGTCGTGGTGTGTGGCCCCCAATAAGTCATCCAATCCCAAGTGGTCATCCCGAAATACATATATGTAGGAGCAGCACTAAATAGACTCAGCAGGTTGTATTTCTAAATGAATCTATCGGTAGATATGTAAAAATAATTACAGAAGAATAATGAATTTTAGTGGGATCAGAGAGGACACTGGAGAAGTTGGAGTGGGGAGAATGAGGAGCAGAAATTTTATATATATATGAAATGATACAAATATAGTACCCGGTATGAAAATTTCAAATCGCTATCTTCTAGTAGCCTGCTCTTTACTAATGAGAGACAGAACAAGAATGGAACTGCAGGGGAGGAAAGGGACTGGGAAGAGTAGAGGGAGGGAAAGCTATAAACAAGATATATTGTATGAGAAAGGAATTTATTTTTATTAAATGAAAAAATATATAAAATTCCAAATTTACTGTGACGATTCAAAATTTGGTATAAGCACTCTTTATTAACATTTCTTCTTCTTCTTCTTCTTCTTCTTCTTCTTCTTATTATTACTATTATTATTATTATTATTAGCTCCTGAGTGCTAGGATTAATGGTGTGCACCATCACTGCCTGGCTTACTAATATTTACTAATTATACAGATTACTGGGATTCACTATGACATTTCCACATTCTCATATGCTTTGTCTGTTCTATCCCCCCACCCCCACTCTCTTCTTCCCAGTGCTGGATAGCTCCTATAAATAATTTTAAAATAATTAAAAAAAATTTTTTATGTGGTAGCACACACCTTAATTCCAGAACTTGGGAGGCAGAGACAGGCAGATCTCTGTGAGTTCGAGGCCAGTCTGGTCTACAAAGAGAGTTCCATGACAGTCATTGAAACACTGTCTCAAATAACAACAAAAAATTATTTGTCTTGTGTTTGTGGGGTGCATTTTGCCTGCAAGTATACCTGTGTGCATGCCATCAGCAGCCAAAAGAGTGTGTTGGAACACCTAGAACTGGAGTTACAGATGGTTGTGATCCATTACGTAGGAACTGAGACTAGGTGTTTGGGAAGAACAGCTAGTGCTCTTAATCACTGTTCTTAATTGTTGAGTCATCTTTCCAGCATGCCTATAAATAGGTTTTGGAATTCTCTTTTTCTTGAGACAGTATGGTGGTTTGAATGAGAATGGTCCCCAAAGTCTCATACATTTTAATGTCTGGCTCCCTAGTTGGTAAACTGTTTAGGAAGGATTGTAAGAGTAGCCTTGGAGGAGTGTGTCACTGCAGGTAGGCTTTCAGGTTTCAAAAGCCCATGCCAGACTCAGCTTCTCGCTCTCTCTGCCTCCTAACTGCAGATCAGGATATGAGCTCTCTGCTCCTGCTCCAGCACCATGCCTGCCTGTCACCACACTCCTGCCATGAGGGTTATGACTAATCCTCTGAAACTGTAACAAGCCTCCAACTAAGTGCTTTCTTTGATAAACTGCCTTGGTAACAACAGATAGGGTCCTACTAAGAAGTCTAGGCTGGCCTGGAAATTGTTATGTAGCCCAGGCTAGCCTCCAACTTGTAGTCCTCCTGTTTCATCCCCCAAAGTGCTGAGATTACAGTCATGAATTCAGCCTAAATCTTTTAAACAGTTTTCACCACCATCCTCCAAGTTGCCATTTAGAAAGCAAGGCCTTAAAAGTAAGTGTGCAGATTCCTACTTAAATCATTCTGTGAAGTAAACTTAGCTAGACAGTGTCAGGGGACCTAAGAAGAATGTCACTATGAAGAGGAGTCAGGAAAATTGATGACCTGGTGCCAGTGGAGATGAGAGGGATGATCAGTTGGCTGTGGAAGCAAACTAAATTTCATAAATGTTTGAAGTGAAAATATGCAACATATCTTAAGTGCCAGACTGGAAGAAATGAGGGGCAAGCAGGTCAGAGACCTAAGTGTGGAAGACAGCTGTGTGGCAGGGATACCCAAGTCATATGGGTACATTCGGTGCATGAAGATCTTTCTGTTGTTTTGTTTTTGGGAAACACTTTATGGAGAAAAGAGCTGAGTGCTCACAATTAAAGAGCCAGAGGCCATGACAGGAGGAAGAACCCGGGAAGTATGCAAGAGAGTGCTAAGTGGTCTAGCAAGTCAGAACAGAAGATAGCCACAGCTGAATGACAGAAGCAAAAAAGAAGAGTCTAGTCTACAGTAATGACATACTTTGTGTTGTCAAAAACAGATAAGGAGAAAGTGAACAGGGCAACATTTTCAGGTGAAACTGATAGCATTGGGCAGAACACAGTGACCAGAGATATGCTGATGATGGGCAACTAAAACACATAATATGCTACAGTGCTGATAAGAAGATATCGTCAGGTTAGGAGGGTGGCCTGACTCATCTTAGATCCTTCAGTGTGATAACTAAGTGAGCCCTTGATGGAGGATTTCACTGCTGTTGACACTACCAACTTCTCTCATTCTTTTTTCTCATTCAAAGTGAAAGACAGTATAGCCCAGAGTTCAAGTCCTTGAAACAGCCATTGGACCAGGTGCTCCATCTGATGGGAAGTACTGAATACGTGTTGTTCATCAGCAGTCCTCTGCACTGCAAGAACACTGTGGGTATGTCTTTCCAGAAACTTCACCCCTTCTCTGATAGAATGTCCCTCATGGAAATGTTCGAGGTCCTTACTCATGATTGATTTTGTCACATAAGCTGCTGAAGTCAGTAAATCTACTGAAGACACATATGTCCTGGGCTTCTTGGTCCTTTGTATTGTTTTGTAAAGGAAAAAAAAAATCATATCAATAAGCTTTAAAGAAATGGTTGATTTCATGATACTGTGGTTAATTAAATATCAAAGATCAAAGATGACTTAAGGTTTCTTCTTCTTTTCTTTTCTTTTTTTCCAAGAGAGGGGTTCTCTGTGTATCCCTGGCTATCCTGGAATTTGCTCTGTAGTCCAGGCTGGCCTTGAACTCACAGAGATCTGCCTGCCTCTGACTCCTGAGTGCTGGGATTAAAGATGTGCACCACCATGCCCAACCATTACAGACATTTCTGAATTGCCATGTGGGTGCTGGGATTTGAACCCAGATCCTTTGAAAGAGCAGCCAGTATGTTGGAGAAAGGTCTTAGGCATGGTTTTCAGATGCTGAATTCAGTGCTCTGAGATCTGGTTAGTGCCCTATCTGAGGCACTCTCTGATTAGATAATAAAAGTTGCTGATGGCCAATTAGCTGAGCAGAGAAAGAATAGGAAGGCAGGACTTCCTGGAAAGAAGAAAGAAACTCTGGAAAGAGACTGAGGAAGCTTTTTTTTTTTTCTCCAGGAGACACCGAAAGAGGACATGGGCTCAGAAGGAACTGAAAGCCATGTAGCTTGTTGGGACTAGGTGGTCAGGTTAACTTAGGTGAGCTAATTGAGAGTCTGCCCAGCTAAGGCCTAACCTTTGAAACATTAAAAGGTCTTGATGTGTTTATTTTATGGGCATAAGGGTTGCCCAGGTTCTGCCCAGGTTCTCAGGCCTCTTTACCTGGAGACATAAGACACTGGGCCTAATACAGCATTTTGGTGCTCAAACTTGTGGCAAGACTCCATAGACTGAGAAATCATTCCAGTTTCAGAAAAACTGAGAAGCCGTGAGATTTGGTGAGTCACCTGAGAAATTTTCAAGGAGAATGTTAAAGATGGGAAGTGTCCAAAGGATTTTGGGCCCTGTATAGTGCTACCCTAGATGGCTTGAAGACAGAAAGGTTAACTAGCTTAGCTGAATTTGGCATATTAGTTCTGATTATGATTATAATTTTAGAATTTTATACCTTATTCTTAATACTCATAATGGCTTTCTGTACCTCAAAGAAAAAACCTTTAGAGATACAGGACAAAGAAAAATATTAAAAAAGGGTTGTTAAGATACAAACCTTAGAAGGAAAATTAGAGAGACTGGAAAGATTTGGCAACAGCTATAATAGAACCTAGTTATCTGTTACAATGGAAAACATGGTGGAAAGAGGAAGTTAGGGCTATAGAACAATTAAATCAGGACAGAGGCAATGATATTTCCCAGGATTAGTTGCTAGGTGAAGGTGAATATGCCAATTTACAAAAACAGCTCGATTTTAGTGATAACTCCTTGGTGCTATATCATATATCATTTAACAGCTTCAAATGCTTGGGATAAGGTTGAAGAACCAGGAAAGAGGTATGTGTCACTTACTATAATTATACAAGGCCTAAGAAGAGCCTTCACTGATTTTTTGCAAAGATTGACTTCAGCTGTAGATAGAAAAGAATCAAATCCAGAAGCCAGAAAGTACTAATTGAAACTTTGGCTTTTGAAAATGCTAATTCAGAATGCAAAATGGTGACTAGACCTTTAAAGGCAAGATCAGCACCAATAGAGGAATGGAGTAGAGATACAGCTGATATTGGATCTCACGGTTATGATGTTAATTTAAGAGGAGAAGAAATTTCTAAAAATCTTAAGAAACTCCAAAATGGCAGATGTTTCAGTTGTGGTAAGCAAGGTCATTTTAAAAGGGACTGTAAGTAAGGAGTTCTCAGAAACAATGTTTTTTTCTAGAAATAATACTAAAAGAAGGGCTCAGCCTTCTGGAGTAAGCAGAATGTGTGGCAAAGGGTGGCACTGGACTAATGAATTCAAATCAAAAAGAGATAGGCAATGTGATCAATCCTTTGCTGTTGAGAAATGCTCGAGCAGGCCTCTAGCAGGCCCCCATATCAAAGTCCACTCAAATATTTCCTGCCAGCATAGGAGAAACACAAGCACAAAGCAGTTGAAAGATTTAATGCCTATTGTTAAGAACAACAGCTCCAGAGAGACATTGAACAATGGAAAAGATTGCTGAATTAAATCAAGATGTGTTGACCTCAGAATAGAAACCAGGATATATGTTACATTGGGGAAGAGGTTTTGCCTTTGTTTCTACAGAAGAAGAAAAACTGTGGATACCATCAAAATTGATAAGGATTAGATCTGAACAGGAGAGATATCCTGAATAAAGAGAGGCAATAGTTCATCAGACAGTGTTGAGGGAAGGTCAAATATCATTGCTTCTGACAGGTTGATTTCAATGCTGAGATCTGGTTACCACCCCTTCTGAGGCATTCTCTTGATTGGTTAATAAAAGTCACTGATGGCCAATTAGCTGGGCAGAAAGAATATAGGAAGGTGGGACTTCCTGAGATTAGAACAGGAACCCTGCACTTTAGAGAGACTAGCTCTCTTTCCGCTGGGAGACACAGAAGCAGATTGGTGTAATTTAGAACGCTGGAAGGTAATCACAGGCACATGGTAGTTTGGGATTAGGTGATCTGGGTTAACTTAGAGTAGCTAATCGAGAGTCTGCCCAGCTAAGGGTTAAACGTTAAAACATTAAAAGGTATTGGTGTATTTAATTATTGGGGAAAGGACTGTGGTGGCTTATAGGCCTTCAATGCAAGCAATCCCAGGCTGTCAGACTCCAGGACTCCTCTTGAACCCAGGCAAATGTCCCTCCAAGCTGCTGGTAATTCTACTGGCCTAATATAACAACTTATATTACTTAACAGAGTTTAGGTTACAGGTGGTGTAGGCCACCCTTGGTCCTGGGGCTCTTTCCCCAGGACAAATCAGGCAACCAGTTAAGGCACACTAGGCCTTTCAGTTGATATCCTGCCAGGCTGACTGCTCCTCTGCCAAGCTGCAGGCTGCTCCACTGGCCCAATCTTTCAGTTTATACTTATTAATAACTATAATAATTAATTAAATTGCAGTTTCAGGACAGCTTGGCAATTCAGTTCAAACTAACATATAAAAAGGATATTTTTGTTGTTTGATATAGCAGTTAAGAGATTTAAAATGTTTTAAGTAAATTGAGTGTTACTACAGTTCAAACTTGTTATATAAGTCTCTAAGAGTTGGAGTAATTTGGAGCTAAGATAAAATATTTGAGCAGGGTGGTGGTAGCCCATGCCTTTAATCCCAGTAGGGACAGGCAGATCACTATAAGGTTAGTTATTTTCTAAATTGCAAAGTTACACTGAACAGGATTGTGATGATTCATACCCTTAATCCCAGCACTCAGGAGACAGAAGCATGCAGACCTCTGAGTTCAATGCTAGCCTGATACAGAAAAAGTTCCAAGTAGAGAAAAACTTAGGTCAAGGTGTGGTTGTTCATACCTTTCATCCCAGCATTGAGAGGCATACACCTTTGATCCCAACATTTGGGAGGCAGTGGCAGGCACATAGGATTTACAATAATTTAAATTTACAATGATTTTAAATTTAAAAGCTGCTTGCAAAAGACAGGCTGAAATTCAAATGAATGTCCTTTGTGATCTCAAAATATATACACTTAAAGGTATATTTAGTTTCAAAATTTCAAAAGAATTTTTAAAAATCTCAATTGAAAGACAATACTTTTTTTTGCTGCCAAAAATCAGATTGCCCTAGGAAAGATATAACCTATCAAAAAATATGAAACAGTTGGAGCTAAGATTAGGGCAGAGTTCTGTTCTTATCTTTCCAGGAGAATAAAAGCATCCAACTAAGGAGTCCAGAGACCACTGGAAAACTAAAACTTCTGAAGAAAAGGGACCAGACATGAAAGAAGACAGGGCAAGTAGCTTAGATGATCCTGCCTCATAGACTGCCTCAGTAGCTAGTTCCTCAAAAATTTGCAACTAAAACAATTTAAAAATGGCCAGCTAAGATAGATGGTCCAGCCTCACAGACTGTTCCAGCCAGGACTTCAGTAAAGCCCTGAACTTTCCCTCCCAAAGATCAGCTTTGGACTACAAACTGCTCAAGACATTTAAATTGCTGAGCACAAAAATAATGGACAACAAATGTTACTATTGTTAAAACCTACTTAAGTTTTAAATATAACTATAGACCCTCTGCAGAAGCCTACTTCAGCCTTTAATGTAACTAAGGCTTCTCTGCTGAAACCTGCTCCCACTTTTAGCATACCTGCAGCCATTTTTTATCTTTAGTCTCTATCTTAATCATAAGGTGAAATGAAGTTTAAGTTCTCAGGCTCTGTTGGCCTGACATAAGAATAGCTTTTGTTGAATGTTCTGCTTGAATTAATGATATAAGTTCTACTTAGACAAAACCACAATATCCTGCTATGTTCCTCTCCAAAGAATGATGAGAAATGAAAAAGCACCCAGCCAATCATCTTAAAATGCTTTGTTTAGCTGCCTAGACATGACATACCTTGTATAGTATTGGTGGTTCTTGCTTAATTAAACACAATATACCTGGAATAGAGTTGATTATTTTGATTTTTAAAAAAATTTTCTTCCTGCTTGATTATGATTTTTCCTTTAAATACTCACTTTAAGAACAGTTTGGAGACTAAGTTCTGGTTTCTGAATCCAGGATTGGATCTCTGACCAATCAGTCTTTGTTCAGTGTTCAATAAACTTCAATCTGAGCCTAGTGTTCAAAGTGGTCAGTCTGTGGCTATTCCTGAACCCATAACACTATTAACTTGCTTAACCATTTTTCCTTTTTTTTTTTTTTTTGTTGGCCACATTGGTATTGATCTTTGTATATTGATACAAAATTAAGGGTAATGCTTCTTAAAGGTATTGTTCGTAGTAATACTTAAAAATGAAATGTCAAGTTTTGACCTCTCGCTACCAACTGACATAAACTGTTTAGGATAATTAAGAAATGGAAACTAATAGTCATGAAAACGTGTCATTTTGTTAGTTACTATGATAGTCTATCACAGTTATTTTCTAAGCTACTCAGAAATCAAGTTGCTAAGAGACAAGCAATATTTGCTTATCTAAATATAAGAGATAGATAGGGCATCTTCAAAAACCTCAAGAGATCTGCAGAATATGGCATTCAAAGATGTTTTCTTAACTTAAGATTTTTTGATATCGAGACATATCAGCTCCATTTTTCCATTTTTATTTGGGCCCACACACAGGTTTCCAACATCCCAAATCAGTAAGAAGCAATTTTAAGAAAGCAACACCACATTCCTCAAAAGCAAGGTGAGTGATTTTTTTCTGGGTCATTTGATGGATTATAGATGTTTGTTGTCATTTGGGGAGATTGGTTACAAGTTGTTAAATGGTTTTGTTAAGTAAAGTATAGGAGGTTAGATTCAGGGACTTCTCTCTTTTTCATTTCTCTACCCTTCTTTCTCTTTTATATAGGGGGAGAAGACTTGAAAGAAAAAAGGGGGAATATAGACATGTTATGGGAGTGATAGGAAAATAGGATAGATTATTGAATCTACTCTTATAGATATTTGTATATTGATACAAAATTGAGGTTATATTTGGTATAGATATTTATATATTGATACAAAATTGAGGTTATATTTAGTTACATTGGTACAGGTCTTTGTATATTGATGCAAAATTATGGTCATATTTTGGTTACAACATACTATGTATCAACTCTTTAAGGTACTGTGCCTATGTAATTCTTAAAAATGAAATGTGAAGTTCTAGTTCTGTTGAAACTAGGATAATTAAGAAATAAAGCTAATAATCAATCAAACTTATGGTTTTGTTAGATACTAGTTTAGTTAATCACAGATGTTTTCTAAGTTAATCAGATATTAAGTTGCTAGAGACAAGCAACATTTGCTTATTTGAATATACGGAGATAGATGGTCTCTAAAAACCTCGAGAGATCTGTAGAATATGACATTTAAAGATGTTTTTATTACTTTAAGAATTTATTGACATTGAGACATGTCATCCTCTGATAGAACTCCCCCCCCCCCACTTTAAAATAGATGATGAGCACTGAAAAATTTCCATTTGGAGATGGCTGCTTTAGTGGTAAGCTAACCACTGGACAATGAAAAAGCCCTTGCTCCAACTGTAGACAGAACGCTGTCTGAAATAGACAAAACTTGGAAGCAGGTAAGTCGACAGCCTAGCTCTGACAAGACAGGGTAGGCAAGTCCTTCATAATTCCTGCTTTACAATTAATGTCTGTCAGATATACTGGGCCAATAGGATGAAGATAGATGCTCCAATGTTATAGAGAGAAACTAGGGACTGTAGGCAGAAAGTTGTCTGGCATTTCTTAGTTTTGGAAGCTGTTGGCTCTGCACTTCCTGTTTATTCAAATATACTTATCCTCAGGTCTCTGATGTGGTTGAACACTAGATAGTTACAGTCTCACAGTTAAGTTTTAAGTTGTTTAGTAATTAAAAGGATGTTTTAGGTCTAAGAAGATGATTTTAGGTTGGTAATGCAAGTTAGGATGGAAATTGAGTTAGGATAGAACTTTAAACTCATTACGATAAGATCGATAATGGAATATTTTCCTAAGGTGCTGAATACATATGGGCTGGTCACTAGGAATGTAGTCATACCTTATGGTTTTCATGATTGTTTTATAATTATTTTCGTAGTATGTAGTTTATTGTTATAATAAAAAGAGCCTTTTATTGGACTAAAAGGGGGAGATGTTAGAGAAAGGTCTTATGCATGGTTTTCAGATGCTGAATTCAATGCTCTGAGATATGGTTACTGCCCTATCTGAGGCATTCTCTGATTGGATAATAAAAGTTGTTGACAGCTGATTAGCTGGGCAGAGAGAAAATAGGAAGGCAGGACTTTCTGGGAGGAAGAAAGAAACTCTGAGAAGAGACAGAGGATGTTGTCTTCTCTCCAGGAGACATGAAAGGAGAGAGACATGAATGTATGCTCAAATGGTACAGAAAGCCACATGGCTGGTTGGGACTAGGTGGTCAGGTTAACTTAGGTGAGCTAGTTGAGAGTCTGCCTAACTAAGGCCTAAGCTTTGAAACTTTAAAAGGTCTTGTTGTATTTATCTTATGGACATAAAAGCCGCCCTGGGTCTATGGCCTCTTTCCCTGGAAACGTAATTCCCTGGGCCTAATACAACACCAGTGCTCTTAACCTCTGAGCCATGTCTCCAGCTAAATGCTTTCCTTTTTTTTTTTTTAACATTCCCATATGAATCAGTTGGAATGCAACAACAAACTCCAGTAAGCTCTTAAACACAACACGAATCCCATAGCAGGTGTAAGTTACAGACTGAGATAAAAAGCTTCCCAGCCCAATTGGCAAGTTCTGAAAAGTTTCAGCAGCAGATAAATATTTCTAAAGTTATGACCTTGGAGACTCCACACTTATATATTTGAGATACCCTACAAAATAGTTATAAATAATGACTTTCAGTTAATAATATTATGGGGATATTATTTGTTAAATCTTAATAAGTTGGCATATGATGACAAAGAGAATTGTTTATTAAGGACAAATGACTTGATATCTTTTTTTGTCCCAATTTTCTTATTAGTGAAACAGGAATTCTGTGGATGCCTTATGGAGTAATCACTAGCAAAACTTGAAGAATCCATAAATATTTTCATTAAAAATATAAAAATTTGAGTCACACCAAGTTCATGCTTATTGATAAGATGGAAAGAGAAGGAAAATACAGAAACCAAAAGGATTTTTTATAGTAAATTTTAACACTCAAAAATAAGCACTCGATCTTGCAAATAAAATTCCTTAAAACTACACTTTCTGTGGTTTTTCTTGAAACCTGTTAATTATGTGAAGTTTCTGTGTAAGCATTAAAAAAAAAAAAGATCAGGCATAAGGCTATAGCTGAGCATAAGGTGGCCTTGGATTCTACTTTGCGTGTGTCTCCTGGGTTAGCATGTCAAGTCAAAACCTTTCTTCACATATTTTTAAAATTATGAGGCAAGTTAGTATGAAAGCTGAGTTAGATATAGAACTTTAAACTCATGGAGATGGTTAGATAGTAGAATGTTAAAGTCAGGTGCCAAATACATATGAACTGGACATTGGGAATGTATGCTAAGCCATATAACTCTTATAATCGTGGCCTATTTATTTCTGTTGTTTTGTATTGTATTTATAGTTATAAGAAAAAGAACCATTATTTGGACTGAAAGGGAGAGCTGTTGGGGGGAAAAATAAATACCTTTAACTAAAAAAAAAAAA
>CAJQZJ010000630.1:139087-179204 GCA_907164525.1 Lophiomys imhausi | reverse complement strand
GTAGTAGTAGTAGTAGTAGTAGTAGTAGTAGTAGTAGTAGTAGTAGTAGTAGTATATTTTTAAAACTTAATCCAGACTGGGTGCAAAAATTTATCTGGTAAAGGCACTTGGAATCAAGTCTGACCGTCTAAGTTTGATATTTGAAACCCCAATATGGTAGTTGAAGAGGATCAATTCCCTCAAGTTAGTCTCTGATCATAGTTGTGTCCTGGCATCCATACCCCCACACACCAAACAAGCAAACAACATAAAAATACTTAACCAAGAACAATCTGGAATGTTCTCTTAGTTCAGACAACATACAGCCTAGCGGCATCTCAGTTGTCTTAGTTTGCACACACACTCAGAGTGAAATCTCCTGATGACCCTGTCTCTGATCATGCATATCCTCACTGTTAATGGCAGAGGTTGAGATTTTAAGCCTAAGAGTTGACTTTTAGGCTAACTACAGTTTTCCTTCATCTATATTCTGGTTTTACTCTTGTTTTGTTTCTTCCAACATTAGAGGGTTTCTTCCTTCTAATAATCCTCAGCAATTAAAAAAAAAGTCCACTTATTCCCCAATGAATTCTGTCTCTCCAGCTTGCCTGAGACTGTACCATGCATGACAGGGACCCAAGTGTGATGTATGGCACATGGGGTAGCCATTCTCAGCCTGTTAAATGAACAAGACAGACTTGCATGTCTTTCATGGAGGTTTATTTCCAGGTCAGAGCTGACTCAGCTGGAGGTGTAGGAAGATGGGAAAGAGGAATTTGAATTTAGGGTATGCCAATAGGCCTTTTATGATTCTTAATATTCATTTTCAGTATTTGTTCATTTGTGGAGTGCTTTGGAACCAGAGAAAACACATACACACCTGTATTCAAGCAGATACCAATTCAGTGAGAGAAAGGCAAAAATAATTTGATTCTAGGATAAAGCTGGGATGAAAAAAAATCATATTGCCAGAATTAAGTGTTAGGGCCAAAGACATAAGAACACTGTAAGAAGTTCTGACTATCCCTTCCACAAAGACACAGAGGCGGGAAAAAAGCACAGCAGAGAAGATCAAGAGGACCAGACAGTCAGGTATGAAAGAAACCTGGGACAAATCTCTCTTACTACCCTGTGGCTCCTCACTACATTTATCACCCTGACCTCTACCCTAAACCTCTCTAGCCTGGGGGCTAGGCTTCCCTCCCCACAGCCTCTGTGGGGGAAGGGAAGTACCTGTGGAACTCAACAATTTTGGTTATGCATTCTCTTGGCACATGCGCTCTGTCTTAGTTAGGATTTTATTTCTGTGAAGAGACATCATGTCCACAGCAAGTCTTATAAAGGAAAACATTTCATTCGAACTGGATTATAGTTCAGATATTTAGTCCATTGTTATTATGGCAAGAAGCATGGCACCAGGCAGGTAGACATGGTGCTGGAGAAGGAGCTGAGATTTCTACATCTCCATCTGCTGGCAGCAGAAGGAGATACTATATATGCCATACTAGGCCTAGCTGAGCATATATGAGATCTCAAAGCCTGACCTCACAGTGACATAATTCCTCCAACAAGGCCACACCTACTCCATCAAGGCTATACCTCCTAATATACCAATCCCTATTGCCTCTCCCCCTTCTCTTCTTCTCTCACCCAACCCACTATGACCCAGGCCAATCTGGATTCTTCCAGAAGTCTCTGGCTATACTTTCCCTCATATCTACAATAAAACCTTCTCCTCAGCCATAGGAGTGGTCATGTCTATATTTTTCATTTGTAGACACATTCACTTTTCTTTTGTTCTTGAGGGCAGATAGTTCAGCATGGTTGGAACTGGGGAGAAGTTAAATGTAGGAAAGACAGATTAAAGGGGAGTAGATGAAGCTGGAGGCAGAGAGTCAGAATGGGCTCAAATGTGGTGACAGAGGCGGTGAAAGATAAGCTTCAGGAGTGAGGTGAGAATGACCTGGATTAGGGATAACATGGTGCTGAAGTAGGACTGTTGAGGAAGACCTCATGGATAGCAAGAACAAAACCGACAAGACAAGGAGAGTAAGGAACATAGGCAAGTCCTATTCTGTCCCTGTTAGGTTTGAACTGTTTTCGTTGTAATATCCAGCAAGGATATGGAGCACTACATGAAGATCTGGACCAGAGATTCAGATCTCAGGGATCATGAATCTGTTGTGTTGCTCTGGAGTGAAATGTTTTAAGAAGAGGAAGAGAATTAAATGCAACAAACAAAAACAACATCTATACAGTGATAGAAAAAATATAAATTATCTAGGGTCCTTAGACATACTTAAGAGGGGGAGTCAAAAGTCAGGTATAAAGTAAAATATTTTCTGATTTTGAAAATTAGCATTATGTCGCATAGGGAAGAGAGTAGTATTTTGTATGTTATACAGTAAGTCTCCTGAATTATGTTTTATTTAGCTATAATTATCCTCTGACTAACATCTCTCCCTACCCACCTCTCCCTACTCCAGCCCTGGTAATACCACTGTAGTCTCTACAAGATCAACTTTTTAAGATTCTATATTAGTGAGATCATGTTACTTATTTTTTGTGACTGCCTTATTTAATTTAACATCCTCCAGCTCCTTCAATGTTGCTGTAAATGACAAGGTTTCATTCTTTTCTATGCCTAAATATATGCCATTATGTATGTATGCCACATTTTCCTTTTAAAAATCTTTTATTAGCATGTATTAATTATATATTATAATGGATTTCACTATTACATTTTCATAAATGAACATAATATATTTTACTGATATTTACTCCCCATTACCATCTAATGTCCCCACTAATTCTCACTGATCCCCCTTTTCCTTCCCAATGCCCCCCACCCCTGCTTCTACTGCCATGTCTTTTTTATGCATTAGCCAGAGAGTTTCATTAGCCTTCCTCACAGAACATGAGTGAAGGTTTGTTCACAGGAATATAGGAACCTTACCAGCATCTACAACACTAAAGAAAATGTCTCTTCCTCTACTACCTTCCATTATTGCATATGAATCCTTTGGGGGGGGGGGTGAGCCATTCCTTGATAAGCTGTTGAGTTGCCCAGTACTTACCACATTTCCTTTACCTGTTCATCAGTTAATAGACAGTTGGAGTTGTTTCCATTTCTAGGTTGCTGTGAATTGTGCTGAAATTGACATGGGAATGCAGATATCTCTTCTTTGTTTTTACTTCATTTTATTTGCTTATATGCAGCTATGGGGCCATATGGTGGTTTTCATTGTTTGAGGAACTCCCATAACTGCGCTTTAATAGTTTATACTCACATCAACACTCAGCAAGGGGTTTCCCTTTTCACCAAATTCTCATAAGCATTTATTATTTGTGGTATTGGTAGTAGCCTTTCTTGCTGAAGTGAAGCTTTGGTGTTCATTTCCTGAATCACTGGGGATGTTGACCATCATATTCCTGTTGATCATTTGTGCATTGTTTGAGAAATGTTAGGTCTCCTGCTTGTTTGTTATTATCACTGCTATTCTTTCTATTTTTGCATTGCAGTGCTAGAATTCTTATATGTTTTAGATAGTGATGTATTTTCAAATATATACTTGGCAAATATTTTCTCCTATTCTATGTCTCTTTACTCTCTTGATTGTTTCCTTTGCTATAGAGAGGTTTTTTTTTAAATATGTGTGAATGTAACCTCCATGTGTATAAAGGCACATGCATACCATAGCACATATGTGGAAGTCAGAGGATGGCCTGGGTACCAGTCCTCACCATCTACATTGGGGCAAGGCATCTACCTTGTTCACTGATGCATACAACAGGCTAGCTGGCCTGCTCCAGGTTTAGCAAGAGACTTTGTCTAAAAATGTAAAGGGAATAAAGTGGAGAGTAATGTAGATCAGATATCCCCTGACTCCATGTACATGCGCGCACACACACACACACACACACAAAATCACACAAAAACAGAACACCCACATATCAAGATTTAATACGGATGTTTTGTTGTTCTAGAAGACACACTCAATTTCGAGCTTAGGATTGAAAAGCCTAAGAACGATACATAGCTGTACCATTTCTGAATGTCAGGGCACATTCCTGGCAGCCGTTAATAATGGCAGGTGCTGTGAAGACTCACACAGGCAATTGGATACGAAGGTCAGCAGAGAGTTGATTGCTCATGTTTGCAGAGCTGCTTGAGGATGTGGAATGTAGACATTCCACTGCTGTGCAGACAACAGGAGCCCACAGCTGTAGTCTCTAAGTACGCTCAAGTCTCCCTTGTCTTTTGCCTGTGTTACTGGCTTATCACGTAGCCTTCCAGTGGCTGGCATGCTAGTCTCTGCTGTTCTATAGAGAGCTGGGAACTACCAGAAAGATGGAGTCTGAATGTTATCTGCAGTTTTGGGTGAAAGCAAAGAGAATGTTCTAGAGTTCTTGGGATTTTACCTCAATATTGGGTCTTTCGTTTATCATCTTAGCTGACTGGTTTGGGGGTCTGACTCTAAAAAGTTAAATGAAATGCCATGCACACTCTCCTTTGGCTGTCCGAATCTCTCCACTGGCATGGTGTTGTGTCTTTCTTACTGGCAGACTCTTGGCTGAACTGACCTTCATTTCATCCTCACTCTAAGTGTCTAGACATGGCAGAGCTGCAGGTTCGTAGAGTGGACTCCTGTGACATATTTTCTCTTCTTGGTCTTACTGAGGTCTTTGACAGAGGATGATGGTTTTTACTCCCAAGTACCTACCAGCTGTGTGGCAGCAAATAGGATGAGGGTAAGTGAGGGAAGCTCAGTTAGGGAAGAGTCGAATCTTGCTCTGACCAGGAACACAGTGCCCACACCTAGTGCTCTTCTAGAAACCTGCCATGTTCATTCCACATGCTGTGCACTGTGGGATTCCACTGGACCTGTAGGGCTGAGGGAGGCCCAACCTGGAGATTAAGGTCAGTAATTCATCTTCTCTAAGGATACCAGCTCTTGACTCTTCCAGACAGATGCAATGTCAGACAGACTCTCTGAATTTTAGGAAGTTAGAAATCAAATTCTGATGTGAAAATTCCTAGTTTGTTAAAGCTCTTCTGTTTAAGGACAATCTTTACACATTGTGCAGGCCAATTAAAGCTGATTGGCAGTTCATCAGCTGCCAGCTTGCTACTCTGGCTTTCCTAGCAGGTACTCCCTCATATTCTCTGAGGGTCAAGGAAATGACACTCTCATGACTTTGCCTTTTACAAATTTTCTATTTTGAACATCTTTTTCTTTTAAAAAGATAGAGTTGTTTTTAAAATTCTTTGACCCCTTTTTTTTGAGCCTGGAACCAACCCCAGCTCCCAGGGTGGCCTCAAATGATCCACCCCTCACATGATGTCAAGTCTTATGGCAGATTTGAGGGGGAAGGAGGGAGAGACCAAACTCTTGGGCCTGTTCTGGACCAGAACAGAACACAGAGCTTCAAATCTCTCAGAAACACAGCCTTGGAGCAGGCACTATTTTACTTATCCTTTATAGATATGGAGAAGGCACATGCCGCTTCAAGTCAGTCCAGAAACAGCTCAGCTGTGTGGGTGGTTCAGCGTGTCTATGCAGAAGACAACATGAACTACAGGACACAGAAGAGATAAAGAGAGTATAGAAGGAGTGTGCAGGACAGTAGACACCCTTTCCCCTATCCTCAGTGGGAAGAAGCCGTGGAAACCCAGAGTGCAAGCAGGGAGTGGATTGTGAACAGCAGGGAGGGCCACATGAAATTCTTGCCTGACTCAGTGCCTTCCCTCCACCAGGCTGCTGGGAATCCCTGCCCAAAATAGCCAGTAGTCCAGAGGGTGAGATGGAGATGACAGGCTATTTTTGTTATAAGAAGAAGCCAAAATATCAGATAAAAACATGATACAAGTTAAAAAGAACCTGTCACCCCTCCTCCCCAGCTCATGGGTGTGTTTCTTCTTTATGGTATGAGAGTCAGTTGAGCCAGAAGTCTGAAGAACCAAGCCAGGATCTGTACTTTTGGCTTGTTCTGAGGGTCAGTTCAGAAATGTGCACAGTGTTTAGGAAAAAAAGGAATTCTGCCTTTCCAGGAGCAGTGTGTCTCTCTCTCCCCCTCCCTCTGTTCCTCCTTCCCTCCCCACCTCCTTCTCTCTCTCTCTCTCTCTCTCTCTCTCTCTCTTCTTCTTCTTCTTCTTCTTCTCCCTCTTCTCTCCCTCTCCTTTTCCCCACCTCTCTCCTGTGTTTCTTCTTTCTTTCTTTAGTATTCCCTGCCCCCAGCCGGAGAGAGGAAGAGATGAGCTCAGGCAAATTTGAGCTAGAGGCTCATGTGATTACAGTTTTGCATTTACTTGTGATTTTAAGGAAGATGAAGCATACTTGAAAGACATTTGTGTCTGGAAAGAGTTGAGCAAGCTCAAGCTGCAGTATGCAGCAACTGGTTAAAAACTGCCAAATTGTGTCTTTATTTTCTACAAAATGTCAAACATTGCTCTTTTGCTTCTATAAAGGCCGGTATGCTTTAAAGTGAAAACAAAAATAAAAACAACACTCTTGGGTCATTGGCTTGTTATTGAACTCAAGAAGTGTTTTATTTACCAGTAAAATAAATCTAAGAATGTTTTCGTGGCTCCAAACCCAGAAAGACAAGGTTACAATACAATTAATGACTTTCTTCTTTTCGTTGTCTCTTAGAGCCTTCCCCTGAAAGATGGAAGAGCCCATTTCACAACAGCCTGTTTCTGATTACTCTGTGTGTACAGTCACCACTGAATACACACTGCAGTGGTGCTTGGGTGGGGTGTCATGAGTTTTTCCTTACGCTTTTCTGCCCTCACATAGTTTTGAACAGATTATAAATGTGGAAATAAAGTTCTGAACAAAATATATCTCACAGTGGCATTTCCCAAACATAACCAGAAGAGAAGTTGGATTCTTTTTGTAACTGCTGAGGGATGACCAACCCATGTACAGCAGAGGAAGAAGAGAAAGTACAGCTCGTTCAGGCCACTGTTGATCCTGAGCACAGCTTGCTCTGGCCATAGTATATTATGGCCTCATGTCTATCTCTGAAAAAATACAGTGGAAATGCCTGCATGAGCAAGGCGCATAGTTCAACTTCCAGCATAGTGAAGCAAATAGACAAGTAAACAAATGAACAAATAAGAAATAAGAAAGCAAGATTTAACAGTATGAAACAACACATGTCTATTGAATTGCATCTTGTAATCTATTTGCTAATTCTGAGAAGTCCAGGCCAGGGTGATTGTCACTACTGACAGAATACATGGCAGTGACATTTTATGCAGAAGTTCACCTTCAGCAACTCCTCATTACTGCCCTAGACTTTTTCCTTCTCCCTTCACTCTCTGAAAACCCCAGCTTGCATCCTTGTGCTGAGCTCACTCAGTGAGTGCCCACTAAGGGTTTCACAGACAGGTTTCAGACTTGACTTTTGTCAGGATGAGAGAGAGAGAGAGAGAGAGAGAGAGAGAGAGAGAGAGAGAGAGAGTCAGAGACAGACAGACAGACACACACACACAGAAAGTCAGACAGACAGACAGACACACACACACACACACAGAGAGAGAGAGAGAGAGAGAGAGAGAGAGAGAGAGAGAGAGAGCGAGACCCTGTCCCTGGATCTTGTGCTTCTGTAGAGGCAAAACACAGCAAAGCCCTTGAGCCACATGCCTGAGAACAAGTCCTCCAAGGCTTTTATCCAAATCCTGGCTCTGCAGCTCATTGGCTCTGTAATCTGGAGCCAGTTCCTGGTATCCCTGTACCTCAGCTTCCTCATCTGCAAGGGGAGGGTGACAATGGCGGGTGCCTGGAGAGATCGTGGTGAAGACTGAACAAAGGAAGATTTGTAAACCAGTTTAAATTGTGGCCGTACATAGTAGGTACTCAAATCAATCTCAGTTGTGGACTTACTGCTATTTACTCTTGTCTTAGGCTTGTCAGGTCTAGGATACCTCAACATGGGTAGCTTCTAAACAGCACAGATATGGTGCTCACAGTTTGAGGCTACCAGGATCCAAATGCCTGTAGACCAGCTCACTGGTGAGGACTTTTTCCGCATTGGCAGTGTCTGGAGTAGAAGGGAAGGGGCTGAGGACTCTTTCTGGCCTCCTTTACAGGCCACTAACTCCATCCAGGAGTGTGGAGTTCTTAAAAGAGCATCACCTTCTATAGGTCACACTCCTTAAGCCATAATGGAAATCAGGCTTCAACTTGTATTTTAGGGGGACACAAACCCATATTTTAAAAATCTTATTTTTTCTGATTTAATTTATAAGTGCTTTTCCTTTGCCTGAATTACACATTTACTATTGTCAGAATAAGAAGCTCCTTAATATCTATTGATCTATCTATCTATCTATCTGTCTGTCGTCTGTCTATCTATCTATCTTATCTAATCTATCATAGATCTAAGACATATCTATCCATCTATCATCTATCTATCATCTATCTTCTGTTTATCATCTGTCTATTGTCTATCTTCGTCATCTATTCATGCACTCATCCGACTGAGGAACTGGTTTATTTCTCTGCATAAACAACCAAACTGGCAACAGTGCCTGCTTCTGAAAGTTGAAATTCTAGTGGCATGTGGAATGTAGGTGAAGAGCAGAGAACAGATGGAACCACAAATAAATACAAGAACATTCTGTAGCATGTTAAATGATAAGTGTGAAGTTCAGGGAAGTGAGACACCTGGGGTTGGTTGCAGGTCCTCAAAGAGGCACACTGAGAAGGCCAGCGTGAAGGTATATTGATTGTTAACTTGACGGGATCTAGAACTGCGGGAGACAAGCCTCTGGGCATCCCTGTGGGGGAGTTTCTAGGTTGGATAACTGGTTAATTGAGGTGAGAAGATGTACATTGTGGGTAGGTCTTGCTTGCCTTTGTTCATTTATTCGGAAGTGGAGAGTTTCAGCTAGACATTCCCTTTAGCTGTATGAGAATCATTTAAACTCTAAATTGCTGGCAAGATGTGAAAATACTGATCTTTGAAAAGGATGTATTGGGTTGGAGAGATGGCTCAGTGTTTGAGAGCACTGGCTGGTGTGCTCTTCCAGATGATCGCAATTCAATTTCTAGTACCCATGTTAGGGAGCTTAAAAAAAAAAAAAAAACACCTTGTAGCTGCAGTTCTACAGTATCTGACACCTTCTTTGGGCTTCCATTGGCACCCACATGCATATACATGGCACACATACACACTAAAAATAAATCTTAAAAATCAACATGTATCATTTCCTTTGGAGGAATGAATGAAATGACATGACTGGTCCCGAGTTTCACAATAAAAAGAAGACATGACTGGTCCTGGGTTTCAGCACTAGATGAACGAAAAAATGAAAAATAAAGGAAAGGAATATGGCTGCTCCTGGGTATAGTGGAGGGGAAAGTTTATTATAGATTTGTGGGAGAATATAGCCAGAGGAAGGGACACATCTGGGAGAGTCCAGAGTGAACGTATCCATGAGCTATGTGAGGAGAGAGGGGATGGGAGGGGGGAAACCAGGTGCACCAGCTAGGAGGCCCAAAAGACAACAGATGAAAAGTACCAGATTACCAAAATGGTTGGGTTATACAGGGAAGAGCAGCTATGGGAAGGGCAGCCACTGGGCTGGAGAAGTTTAGGGTAGGATATGAGTTGTGCCAGCCAGGAGGACCCTATAACTGGTAGGGACTGAGGGATGATGGAGGTACCTGGTGGCCAGCAGCTCCTTTGATGAGTTAAATAGGCTCCACCTGTTGCATGTTTGAAACCTAACAAGGAGAATGTTAGTGAAGTTTCCACTGCTGTGACAAACTCATGTGAGATATTTGACTCATAAGAAAGTTTTATTTTGGTTCACAGTTTCAGATCCTGGTAGTTTCCTTGACTGTTCTTATTCCTATGGGAGGCAACACACCTCGGTAGAAGCGCATGGTATAAGAAACTTGCTTATTTCATAACAGCTAAGAAATACAGAGGGGCAATGTGGGACAGAGTCCTGATAGTACCTTTATAGGGCATGCCTGACATGGCCTGACTTTCTTCTTGCTAGGCCCTGCCTCTAAAAGTTTTCAACAACTTGCTGTAGTACCACCAACTGGGGAGGAAACCTTTAACACATTAACTTTTGAGAGACATTTAAGACATTAACCAGAACTGATAGGTCATGAAGGTCAATACTGTTTACATAAAGCCGCAGCCATGAAGATACGAAAATAGGAAGACACAGTCATCCCTCTGTATGGGGGAAGATTGCTCCAGGATACCACTATGTATGCATGTCCAAGTCCTTCTTGACAGTATTTCCATATAACTGATGCACAGCCTCCCATATTTCCATATCACCTCTAGATTACTTATAATACCTAATCCAAGGTAGAATCTGTATAAATAGTTCTGCTACTATATTATCTAGGGTATGATGGCAAGAAGAGAAATGTGTCTGGGTTCAGTATAAGTATAATTTGATAAGAATATTTCCTGGTTATATTGGTTGAGTCCTGAGGAAGGGTGGAGCTCTCTGTGCCCTCAGACATGGAGGGAAACCTACAGTCAAGAAATCCCAAAACAGAATTGTTGAGGTATATGACCTGGCTGCAAAGAATGCATTGAAAATTCATAGACCTAGGGAGAGTCCGGATGGAAACCGCAGAAGATTATAGCAGAGATGTATGCACTGGGGTCAGAGAGGTTTCATTTCTCTTCCAGGGCAGTGACACTAGTATGTGAAGTCATGGAGTGTTTAGCTCCATGCTTAGCACACATTAAGGACATGCTTAACAGCAGCCTTATTATGTAGGAGGAGTAGGAACAGAACAGGCCAGGGAAGGGCATAAAGAAGAGAAGCAAGAGGAAGGGGAGAAGAAAGAACAATGATCTGGATTTACTTTGATTAAATACTTTTACAGTAAGCCAGATCAACAAACCATGAAAACATGTATTTTGAGGTTGGATGACTGAATCCTATGCTTATACTCACATGTGATACAGGGTGGATGATCTCATTCCCATCCCCCTTCAACATGCTATTATGCCCCTTTCATGATGTTTCCAAATCTTCTCTTTGATTGGACAGGATCCAGCTTTAACCTACCACTTCCTTGAAGTTTTCTCACTAATTTACAGTAATCTCTTTTGGTTCCAGTCCTGCAGCATTGTGTTCTGTATTTTCCCTCATTTGGCACCTTGTCATCCACTGCCCGGGGCTGTTCCCTGAGCAGTTCCCTGAAGACCCACTCTCCCAGTTCCTTTGCTCTGCCAGTAAAGTCCATAAATCTCAATTATAGGGCTAGCACATGGTCCTCAGTAAACTCTTGATAAATTCAATCTCTTATTTGAAACTTCCAGCGCCCCATTCCTCTCCCACAAATCCTTTTGATTTGCAGAAATCTCCTCTTGAAATGACTAACAAGTTCTAGCACCTCATCCCCAGGCTGACATTTTCAAATTATCTACATGCTTCACTGTTTTCCAGTGTGTACTACCAAAACAATGTTCATATTAAAAACACATTTAATTATCCAACATTTTCCCTAAGAACTGTGCTGATAGCCAGCAGCACTGTCCCACTTAGAGGAGCTGAAATAACTAAAGGTTACATACTTGACTCAAATGATAGACCTAGTGTGGGTTTAGAAGGAGAAATGAGGTCAGCCCCAAGACAGTCTGGTGGCCTTGAGCAGGAAAGTGAAGCTGCTGGTCTACTGGAAGTACATATTTTTTCATGGGTCAAAATGCAGTCAGTCATGGGCCGTGTATTTACTTTGCTTTCAAAAGTTGTTTTGCTTCTTGTAAGTTTTTTTTGATGGAAGAAATCCAACACTTGACGTAATCTGTTTGCAACACTGACTGGTCTGGAGATAGGATTGTTCTGTGACTTGGCTCTGTTATTTCTGTACCACTGCCGTAGAAAATGTTGAACAATCAAAAAAAAAAACAAAACAAAAAAAAAAACAAAAAAAAAAACAAAAACCAGAAAACAAAACCAGGGGTGGCAGCAACAAGAGAAAGGCTGTGTTTGGTGGTGCCTGTCTCACAAGCAGCTGGCAGCACACTCGTAAGATACAGTTTGATTCCCTAACATCAAATGGCAGGCAGCCAAGCTCCAGAACATCCACAGGTGTCTGTTTTGTAGATCACAACTTCCTGCTTTCAGAATTCCAGTAATGAGATAGTGACTGCCTCAAGCCAAAGATAAAGTAGTTACCAACAGAAAGGAAGTCTCATTGTCACCCCGCCCACTGTGGGCTGTTTATCACCCCTGGGCCTTGTTCTGTAGGTCAGGAGGAAGCTGCCGCTCTTGACTTTTGCGCAAGAGGACTGTTAGAGATGTGAGTTATTATAAAGGGGGGTCTTTCACAGAGTTTATAGCTAAGAAAGGAAGCTCCTTGGCTGGATAACTAGTCAATGCAGTGACTTAGCAAATGAAGCAAAATCAAATTGGATTGGCAACTTGAATCCAGGATATGAAATCAGGACGCTGGCTTCACAGTAAGCACCAGGACTTGTCCCAATCCATTTAATTCTTATTTGTTTTCATAATAAAAATTTGGGATGCTTTCAAAATCAACAGACTGCCATACTGTTGATTCATAGCCTAAACAACCTCCTGCACCTCCTTCCTGAAGTCAGACCGACTCTTGAACTTGCTAGAAGGAAGTCAGCTTCACAGCTCTGCAGCCTTCTCCGTGGACCCTGGAAGAACTGCTCACAGCACTGATTAAAATCTATTCATGCTGCTTAGTGTTACAGTTTTAACAATCAACAGGATCCATTTGGGCCTTCTACTGTTGTCACTGAGAACCATATGGCTTGTTTAAGTAAACATCTGTAATTCCCTTTAGCTAGATATCATAAATAATGAAGATTCCAGTAACTCTGACAGCAGAAGGGCCACACTCTTTACCGTTGGTTACTGAGCACATGATCCTAGGGAAGACACAGTGTTTGCTAGGTCCAGTATCACAGTCTGGTACTTCTATGGATTGGGAGGGACAGGAATTTCTACAGTACATTTTTACTTCAGCTGAGCTGCTCAGAACAGCCTTTTGTTGTTATTAATTGATTGTTCGTTCTTCCTGTTTGTATTTTATTGTACATTTTCTATTAACAGAGCAAAAGTGTATTTGTACATTAGCCTATCAGATGGCCTTGGCATTTATAATGAAAGGAAAGAATAGAAGCTCTAGATAGAACTGGACCTGGTTGCCAGTTTTGGTTCTGTGGACTTGAGCAAGCCAATAAGTTGTTCTAAGCTTCTGTTTTCACATTTCTCAGACAGCTACAGTAATTGTTAATTCAAGATTAGTTTTCAGTGTGAAGAGATTTTCATTCTTTAGTAATTATTGACCCAGTCTGATACTCTAGAAAAATGGTGAGGAACTGAAGAACAGAAAACATAATCAAGTGTGGGAGCAACAAGAGAAAGGCAATGTTTCCAGGAGCCTCTTTCAGGGCCTTCCTCAATGGGGGAGCAGAACAATGGTGGCAAATGGAGAAAGTCCTTCTGGATAGTTCTTCATGTTTGTAGTGGGGACATACAATTTCTTTGAAATAAAAGTGAGAAAAAGAAAACATGTGAAGAGAAAAATAATAGAGTAGTATGTGAATACTGTCATTCTAAAGGTGCTAAATAAATAATAAAATATAAGAGTGCTGCATTATAACTTCTCTAAAGTACATTCTAGAACTCTAAAATTCCAGTCTCACTATCTAAAAAGTCCCTAGAAACTGGGCATGGTGGCATATGCCTATCATGTTGGCATTCAGGAGGCTGATGTGGGAAGATAACATGTTCAAGACCAGGTCAAGATACAAGGCAGCCTACACAAAGTGAGATCCTGTTTCAAAAATAAAAATGTCTCTGTAAGGTTCTTAGAAAGTTCAGCATTCAGAAACACTTGAACATTTGACAAGCTGTGACACTGTAGGAACAAAGACTTTCTTTACCCAAGCATTCTAGAAATGATAGTAAACTATTTTTAATTAAACAAATACCTTCTGGGATAGGAGTATGACCCATGGATAAAGTGCTTACAGCTTAAGTCTGAGGACCAAAGTTTAGACCCCTAGAGCCCACATAAAGCCAGAGGAAGTAGCATGTAGCTGTAATCCTAAGATGACCATGGAGAGATGGACAGTGGAGACCAATAAAATGTGAGGTTAGCAGGGCCAGTGAGATGGGTCATTGGGTGAAAGTAATTGCCATGGAAACCGGATAGTCAGAAACCATGGTGGAAAGGGAAGAACTGGCTCTCAGAAGTCACAAGCTGTCCTCTGACCTCTACACATGCACTGTGGCACACATGCCACCCAAATACACAGCACGTTCACACCCACATCATAAGGAATGAAGTACTTTAAAAATGAGAATTGTAGGATACAGAAGAAAATAGATGTTGAAAGGAAAAGAAAATGATGAATTCCAGTTGAAGAAACAGAGTCAGAGACAGAAATAGGGAAAGAGAACTGTCTGGTTCTAGACAGAGGCAAGCAGTGTGAAGCTCAGAGCGGCCCTTCCTGCTACACTTTCTGTACTGTAAAGACGAGATAAGGTTTTCACTTGAGTGCCATTTCATTGAGTGCTCACCTACAAGACCCCTTGTACTTCTGATCCCACTGGCTCTTAGCTCTGTGTGAGGTGCCCCTGTGGTGAGATGCGTGGGGAGACTGTTCAGTTACGGCCTGCTCTGAAGAAAATTGCACCCTCGATTACAAGTGTGTTTTATGAACTTGCATTATCTACTTATAGAAAGTTCCTCCCATTGTTCTGGGCTCACTCTTCAGAGTTTGTTCAGAGAAATGAGCAAGAAGATCCATGGTTACAGTTTGTATTTTATCTGGATCTCTCTGTTGCTGCCTCTGAACTCATAGATGAAATGCAAAAAGCCAGCATTCAGTTTTTCAATGGTAGATATTCACAAAAGAATTTTACAAACTTCTCTAAACTGTTCTGACAAAATACACAGTAATGTGTGATGGGGTGGTGTTAAGCATTCTAAATGTTAATTGGTCCTGTTTGCTTTATGTTACTTGCTTTGACTGATTGGTTAAATAAATGCTGAGGCCTAGAGATTGGGCAAAATAGAGGTAGGCAGGACTAGGACTTTTAGAGAGAGATACAGAACATCTGGGGAAGAAGGTTGCCAGAGAGAAGCCATGAGTATATGAGGAAGACACACCATGGGGTAGATTAAAGAAGATCCTTCCATGTGGCCTGGAACATTGGCTTAGCATGGAGAATAATGGTCTAAAGGGATGTATGTATATATGGGGTCATTTTGGGGTAATAGAATTATGAGCTAGTTTAAATGGGCTAGGATTACAGGACCCAGGCCTAGGCTTGTTAAGATCCACTCGGTGTCTGTGTGTATTCATTTATAATGGCGGGTTAAGGATTAACATCGCCATTGAACCAATTAAAGATAGTATAAATACTGATTAAATAGTTTAATTAGCTATTTTTTTCTACAAATGTGACACCAATGCTTGCTCCTGTCACTCATGGCTAGTGTTTTGTTTGTTGGTTTGTTTTGTTTTGTTTTTATTTTAAATGTTATTTTCCCACACAGTCTACAATTCATTAAAAAACAAAACAACAAACAACAAAAAGCTATGTTGCCTATTACTTGTAACTTTATCCATTCCTTTTTTCTACTTACCACTCCAAAAGAGACTTTCTTCAGTCACGTTCTATGACTTCTACAACTCACATCAAAGACCACACCTTTCCTGAACTCACTTCTGGATTTTCTTGATCATCCTATTAATTCTTCATGTTAGTGTATAAGTACTAACAATAAATACAAATAACACAAGATAAAACCACCTTCACAGGGAGAGTAGCTAGTATTTTCTGTTTCAGTTTTGTACATTTGTGTCATCCTCCCCACACATAGATGGTTCCATGCAATGCGTTTTCAACTCTCCCAGAGTTTGATAGTATCACATATTCAGTAGAGACCATTGTGATAGTTAGCCCTGACTGTCAAATTCACTGGATTAAACATTGCCTAGGGGATAAGAAAATTACACCTTCGAGTGCCTGTGAGGACATTTTTCTTTTCTTTTATTATTCAAACCACCACAATGGGGTTTTCACTTTTATTGTTGATTTTTTAAAAATTTTATTTATTACTTCAGGTTACATCTCCTTCATAGTGTCCTCTTTCCACCCCTCCTAGTCCCACCCTCCCACCCTCTACCCTTTATCCTCCACTCCAGAGGAGTGGAATGGAAGGGATAGAGGACATTTTTCTAAGAGGATTAGTTTGGGAGGAAAAGACCCTCCCTGAGTGTGCATGGCCCCATTACATGGATTGGGGGCCTGGATAGAATAAAAGGAGAAAAAGGAAAAAAACTATTGGTCTACCTCCACCACTGCTTTCTGGCCGAGGGGAAATGAATTGTTCATATCTGTGTCCTGCCTGCCAGGAAGGAATGAGACCTCTGAACACATGAACCAAAATAACCCTTTCCACCTCTAAGTTATTTGTTTAACTTTTTGTTGGTTCTTTATGAGTTTCACACCATGCACCCCAATCCCATTCACCTTCCCCTCCCCTCTTACCTTACCTCCACCCTTGGAATCTCCCTCCCAACAGGAAAAAAAATCTCATTGTGGGATGAAGTTCCAGTTGTGGAGTGCATTTCCCTCTGTCAACCTGGTGATTGGCATGGGATCATGGTTGAGAAAACACACCAGCAGTTGTAGGGCTGCTGCCAAAAGGGATGGTGACAGAAAAACATGCATGCAGCTGTGGCTCTTCTCCTTTCCTGGGGTGTCTGTCTGGTCACCACCAGGACACGAGAGTGCCAGGGAAAATTGAGGTGGAGTCACACCAGCTACAGTCTTGGATCTGGATTTTGTCACTGTTACAGGGTTGTCTGGGTCCTCACCAGTGCACCAGGCTGGAGAGGACAGGGCCATTTCACAACCCGGGTGAGGTTCTCTTGAACCTCTGGTTCAGCAGGGGAACATCTGGGGTCAGAGAGAGCTTTCTCTGGTGTTTAATGTTCCTTTAGGCAAAAGCACAACAGCTCTGAGGGGATTTTTTGAATCAGCATCTCTCCCTCTTAACTCTTTATTGGGGCTGAATGAGGGTTTATGAACCATGGGAAGTGGGGAGGAATTTTTGGGGTGAATGCAACCTAAATTGGCTTAGACTGACATTCTGTCAATGCCATATTTACATAGGGATGGGTTTCAGGGGCTTGTTTGTGATCAGCTGCTTATGATCTCCTGATGGGAGGTTGCTAGGATGATCTCCAAGGAAGGTAACAGGAGGCTTATGTGCCTTACCACCTGTAGCCATTTTGGGGGATTGTGTTTACGTGCTCCTGAGGCAAGCAGGAACAGGGAGAGAACTGACCCACACCTTCCAGTCTCAGGATGAGGCATAGTGCCTCAATTTTGAGATTTCTGGAGTTTGAACATGCTCTATCTCACCAGCTCCATGTGAAATCCTCTGGAGGCATGTTCCAACAGTGGACGCTATAGTGTGTCACAGTGTGTCTCACAGTATACACTTCTGTCTACACTTCTTTGATTCCAAACGCTCCTTGCAATGACTCATTGATTTGGTACAAAGCCACTGGTTTCTGCTACTCTATCAGTACTGGGATATTGATAGAGTCCTCCCTGTAACTCCTCTCAGATATCCTGTTGTCACCCTGTGTCATGAAGATCCTGTAGTTTTGGATCTGTAGGACAGCCCCTCAGGGCTAGCTCACCTGCAACCCCAGCATCCAGTACCAGCTCTACTGTGGTACCCAGGTGAGGTGCAGGGCCCACTCTCCTGAGTGCTATAGCTGTGAGTGAGAGGCAGGGACAGCTATTCTGTTCTGATGACCTCAGGGCCAGCTCTCTTGTCTGCCATAGGTGACAAGGGGTGGAGGGGGGGATATCTCACTCTTGCCCATGTCACTTCAGGGGAGACAAGTTGTGGGTCCAGTTCTCCCAGGCTCAAACCCTTAGGGCCAGTTCACCCACACCCCAGCCACCAGGGTCAGCTCTGCTGTGTTGCCCAGACAAGGTGCAGGCCCTGCTCTCCCGAGTGCTGCAACTGATGAGGGGCAGGGACAGCTCTCCTGTTCTCATGACCCCAGGACCAGGTCTCCCACCTGCTACAGGTAGTGAGGGCAAAGGAGGAGGAAGGTATCTCTCCCTCCTCCATGTCACCGCTTGGTAGATGAATGGCCAGCAAGATAGATATCCCACACTCATATCCTCAGAGATGGCTCACCTGCAACTCCCACAATGGTTGAGACCACTCTAGTGAGTACTGTAGTTGGCTAGTGGTGGGATCAATTCTTCTGGTCTCGTCTTCCCAGAACCAACTCTCCTACAATGCCCAGGTGAGGGATGGGGTCAGTTCTACATAGCCCTCAGATATCAATAAGTCCTGAGGCAGTAGCCCAGATCAGGGATGTCTATCTGGCCTTTGGTGGTAACAGACCCAGATGTCACCTCTGGTGGCAGCAGAGGCCAGGACCTCACCATGGTCCCAGATGGAATCACTTGCTACTAACATTAAGCTATTCCTCACTACCCTCAATTCTCCTGTTCTGCCTCTTTTCATTGTGCCCACATCCTTCTGTTTCTCCTTCTCTTCCATTTCTCCACAACTTACTTACACCTCTTAGTGGTGCCCAGGGTCTCTGAGTACCTGGGGTTGCCTCAGGAGTGGTCTCAGGAGTGCTATGCCCCACTTATGCATTATGGCACCTGGCAGGGGGTCATCCAGGGCCTGGTCTGCAAACTTTAGGCCTATGTGGTGACTGACTGGTGGTCATTTTAGGCTAGTTGGCTATTCAGGCCCCATAGGGCCTGTGGGTGGTCCTCTCTGGCTCGCTTCTTTCCCAGGGCCCGTGGTCCTAGGTGAGATTCATCTACTCTCTGGCTTGTCCCCTGCCCTGGGAGTCTGTCCGGTCCTGTGAGGTGACAGATTGATGGTCATATTGGGCTAGCTCCTCACCAGAGCCCACTTGCATGGGCCCCATGTGAGGAGCATCTGTCTCAGGCTCATTCCCACCCAGTCCCCAATGTCCCAGGCAGCATTCTTCTAGTCTGTAGCTCGATCCCTGCTCTGAAAGCCCATCCAGGCCTATACCAAGCTACACTGGTGGTGGTCTCAGGCTTGCTTTTTTCATGGATTGTTAGGCTCCTAATCATTTAAATGTTCACAGGTTAGAACACATGGCTTCTCTCCTCTCTGCCACCTACTGACACACATGTGACACAGCAGCCACACACGCAGCACCTCTATAGGAAGTTCTAAGCTGTTCTGCTCTGGTATTTTGTCACAGAAATGATTTTCCACTGTAGTGTGTACAGTAAGAAGTAATGAACAGTGTTGGACAGTGATGGTGAATGGAAGTCCCCATAAACCCTGTGATCGCAAAATTAATAACCCATGCTCTACAGTTTACTGTGTTTAACAAATCACATAAGATAACCAATGCTTTGTTATAAAACAGGTTCTAAGTTATATGGTTTTGTCAACTGTATGTAAATATTTTTTCCTAGAGTAATGAAGGTAAGGTAGATCATGCCAAGGTATTTGTTTTGTTTTTTGGGTTTTTTTTTTTGGTGTTATTGTTGTTGGTTTTTTAAAGGTGGATTTAATGCATGACTGTAACCACACCATGAGTCGGTATATGAATTATTTATATTACTCAGTTTTCTCAGTGACACTATTTTTTCTCCTTATTTTTCACAGAAAGACAAAACAATTCATAGCTGTCTCTTGTCCAAATGATACCTAACTAGTGATTGGGAATTACTGTCAGTATGATCAAGGAAGTATCTAATTATTGAGTTGTTCTCTCTTGACTTGTTCTTTTATTGTGTAACTGTCACAGTATTATAAATGTAGCATTTGAGTAAGCAGTTTTAGGAAAAATAAAAATTAAAGTTTGAATACAAAATGTGTTTTATAAGACCCAAGATATCTGTGACATAGCAAATAAAGGCTTTGGGAGAACCTCCGTAGAGGGGACCTACACAGGAAGCAACTACATAGGGAGCACCTACATAGGGAGGATCTCAATAGGGAGGACCTCAATAGCAAACATCTATAAGTGAGGGATTGTGACCTGGAAGCCTTCAGGGACCAGTGTTTCCTAGAAATTGAAGATTTACTTTCCAGCCCCAGACCTGATGTCCAGGCCAGGACTTCTTCAGTCTCGGTTTCTCAACCCAAAACAAGAATTCTAGAGAGCAAAATTTTGAAAAATTTACAAAAAAGGAGGGGGAATGAATGAATAACAGTGTTCATAAAATGTTTTCATGTGCTGATACAAGGCATGGTTCACTTCTCTTTCTGTTTGCTTTTCTAAAGTTTTAGGATAAATCATAAAGACCCAGGTGAGTGGGATTGAGTCTGCTTCTTTAAGACAAAGAAAGCAAGCTTTAAGGTCTTGGCCCAGATCACACAGTGAGATAGAACCAGTCTGTTTCCTAATTCGTAGTCAAGAGCTTTGCAGGTCTGATCATAAGGTCTAAAAGTCTGTGAGCAGAGTTTACTTCTTAGAAGGCTCTGTATTCATTTGTTTATCCTTGAGCTATATGGTAAACAATTTGTCTTTTTGTTTGTTTTTAGTTTTGGTTTTGATTTCTGAGACAAGTTATCTCTGTGCTGTCCTGGAACTCACTCTGTAGACCAGGCTGGCCTCAAACCAGAGATCTGCATGCCTTTGTCTCCTTAGTGCTGGGATTAAAAGTGTGTGTCACCATGCCTGGCTAAACCTGTCAGTTTGTTGTTGTTGTGGTTTTGCAGCAATCTTTTTTTCAAATACTATTTTGGCCCTAGATGAAAAGAACTGCAAAAATAATTTTTTTAAAAAATAAAAGTGATTTTGAATGTCAGACTCTCCAACAAGATCTGTAAATGATCTCATTGACCTAGGATCACAAAGCCACAGAAAATCCATTTCAATGATGAAAATGTTCTTGGTGCTTCCTTGAGAAGTAAGAATAGCCCATGCATTTACAGGAAATGAACAAAAAGGCAATAGGGCATCCTGAGAGGTAACAATGAAGAGAAGCAAGAAACATGTTTGGGTAGGGACAAGGGGCTACCTGTTGTTAGTGAGGAAGGGAGCTATGAGAGGTTCGGGGTCTTGGGAGTATGGATGCAGTGTCTGCTAAAAGAGAAGTCTACACATAGTATAGGAAAGATCAAGAAAAAAGGACAGATTACTGAATATGCCCTTATACCTTTATATATTGATACAAAATTAATAATATATTTGGCTAAATTGGTATTGATCATTGTATATTAATGCAAAATTAAGATTGTATTGGACTACATCAGTATTGATCTTTGTATATTGATGCAAAATTAAGATTGTATTGGGCTACACAGGTATTGACCTTTGTATATTGATACAGTCACCCTGATTCCTAAACCACACAAAGACCCAACAAAGAAAGAGAACTTCAGACCAATCTCCCTCATGAACATAGATGCAAAAATACTTAATAAAATACTAGCAAACCGAATTCAAGAACACATCAAAAGTATCATACACCATGATCAAGTAGGCTTCGTCCCAGGAATGCAGGGATGGTTCAATATACGAAAGTCTATCAACGTAATTCACCATATAAAAAAGATGAAAGAAAAAAACCACATGACAGTCTCGCTAGATGCAGAAAAAGCATTTGACAAAATCCAACACCCCTTCATGCTAAAAGTTCTGGAGAGAACGGGCATACAAGGACCGTACCTAGAAATAATAAAGGCAATATACAGCAAGCCAGTGGCCAACGTCAAATTAAATGGAGAGAAACTTGAAGCATTTCCTCTAAACTCAGGGACAAGACAAGGATGTCCACTTTCATCATATCTCTTCAATATAGTACTTGAAGTTCATGCTAGATCAATAAGACAACTAAAGGAGATCAAGGGGATAAATATTGGAAACTAAGAAGTCAAATTATCCCTATTTGCAGATGATATGATAGTATACATAAGCGGCCCGAAAAATTCTACCAGAGAACTCTTACAGCTGATAAACACCTTCAGCAAAGTGGCTGGATACAAAATTAATTCAAAAAAATCAGAAGCCCTTCTTTATACAAAAAACAAATGGCTGAGAAAGAAATAAGGGAAACAACCCCCTTCACAATAGCCACAAACAATATAAAATACCTGGCGGTAACTCTAACAAGTAAAGGACTTTACAACAAGAACTTCAAGCCCTTGAAGAAAGAAATGGAAGAGGCCTTTAGAAGATGGAAAGATCTCCCATGCTCATGGATAGGTAGGACCAACATAATAAAAAAGGCCTGTTACACTAAATCTACTAGAAGAAAAAGTGGAAGAAACCCTCGAACTCATTGGCATAGGTGACAACTTCCTGAACAGAACACCAACAGCTCAGGCAGGACCTGAGATCAAACAATCAATAAATGGGACCTCATGAAACTGAAAAGCTTCTGTAAGGCAAAAGATACTGTCATTCGAACAAAACAGCAGCCTACAGACTGGGAGAAAATCTTCACCAACCCCACATCTGATAGAGGGCTAATATCCAAAATCTACAAAGAACTCAAGAAATTAAATGCCAAGAAACCAAATAATCCAATCAAAAAATGGGGGACGGAGCTAAATAGAGAATTCACAATGTAGGAATCTCTAATGGCTGAGAGACACTTGAAGAAATGCTCAACATCCTTAATCATCAGAGAAATGCAACTCAAGACGACTCTGAGATTTCATTTCACACCTGTCAGAATGGCTAAGATCAAAAGCTCAAATGACAGCATATGCTAGTGAGGGTGTGGAGAAAGGGGAACCCTACTCCATTGCTGGTGGAAGTGCAGGCTTGTGCAGCCACTATGGAGGTCAGTCTGGCGGTATCTTAGAAAACTTGGAGTAGCTTTGCCTCAGGACCCAGCCATACCACTTCTGGGTATACACCCAAATGTCTCCTACGGAATCATAAGGAAGTTTCCTCATCTATGTTCATAGCAGCCTTATTTGTAATAGCTAGAAACTGGAAACAACCCAGATGTCCCTAAACCGAAGAATGGGTTAAAAAACTGTGGTACATCTACACAATGGAATATTATTCAGCTATCAGGAACAATGAAATTATGCTATTTTCAGCCAAATGGATGGAACTAGAAAAGCTCATCCTGAGTGAGCTAACCCAGTCTTAGAGGGATGCATATGGCATCTATTCACTTATAGTACGATTTTAGCTATATAGTAGAGTATATTGATACTACAACCAACACACCAAAGGGAACATGGACATAGATTTTTTATTTTTATTTATTTATCTATTTTTATTCTTTTTTATCTGTTTGTCTGCTTATTTGTTTGTTTGTTTTTTAGTTCTCTCTCCCGGGCAATGAGACACTTTTCACTGGTGGTACTGCCTCGTAGACCCCCAATGAATGAGGAGGCTCTTGGCCCTCATATGACCTCTGAACTGAGGTGAGGGACTGTTATATAGGGACACTCCACTCCAGAGAAATGGGATGGAAGGGTTAGGGGGTAAAGAAAAAAAATGAAATGTAAAGTTTCGGCCTTTTGCTACTAATTATCATAAACTGTTTAGCATAATTAAGAAATGCAAACTAATAGTCATGCAAGCCTGTCATTGTGTTAAGTACTATGACAGTCTATTATAGATATTTTCTAAGCTAATCAGAAATAAAGTTGCTAAGAGACAAGCAACATCTGCTTATCCTAATATAAGAGATAGATAGGGCCTCAAGAGATCTACAGAATATGGCATTCAAAGATGTTTTCTTAACTTCAGATTTTTTTTATCGAGACATATCACCTCCTGACAACACCCCCTATTCTACTCCAAGTAGAAGATGAGTATCAAAGAATCTCCAGTGGGAGTCGATTGAATTAGTCGCAAGCCTATCTCTTGGCAGGAAAAACCCCTTGCTCCACCTGTAGACAGAATGCTGTCCAAAAAGGACAAAACTTGGAAGCAGGTAAGTCGACAGCCCAGCTCTGCCAAGACAGGGTAGGCAAGTCCTTCATAACCCCTGCTCTACAATCAATGTCTGTCAGAATAATGGGGCCAATCGGTTGAAGAGTGATGCTGTAAAGTATGGAGAGAAAATGGGAACTGTCCTGGAAGCCACTGGTATGTCATTTCTTAGTTTGGGAAGCTGCAGGCCCTGTACTTCCTATAAAATCAGATATATTTATCCTTCTCAGGTCTCTGAGGTGGTTGAAGAATAGATAGCTAGAGTCTCATAGTTAAATTTTCAGTTGTTTAGGAATCAATAGGTTGTTCTGGATCTAAGAAGAGGTTTTTAAAATTGTGATGCAAGTTAGTATGAAAGCTGAGTTAGATATAGAACTTTAAACTCATGGAGATGTTTAGATAGTAGAACATTAAAGTCAGGTGCCAGATACATATGGACTAGACATTGGGAATGTATGCTAAGCCATATAACTCTCATAATTGTGGCCTATTTATTTGTGTTGTTTTGTATCGATTTATTATTATAAGAGAAAGAGCCATTTGTTGGACTGAAAGGGGGAGCTGTTGGGGGGAAAAAGATACACCTTAAACTTAAAAAAAGGGAAGAGTATGGGGGGTTGAGGGAGGGCGGTTGGGACTGGAGGGGGGAGTAGGGAGGGGATTGCGATTGAGATGTAACTTGAAGAAATAAAAAAATAAAGTAAAAAAAGAGAAAGTATTAACAAGCCAAAAATCTTACATTGGTATATATTAATACAAAAATTAAGGTTATTTTTGGTACAATATACTATATACTATGTTTCAACTTTTGCATAAAGTATTGGACTTATGCCACTCATTTAAAAATGTAATTTTTAGTTCCAGTCAATTTCAAAGCTACTATTGAAAACTGTATGGGATAATGAAGAAATGCAAATTAATAGTTAGTCAATGGAACTTACAGTTTTGTTAGGTACTAGTTAATTACAGAAATAAGTTTTATTTAGTCTCTTGGATATGTTTTTGAAGTTAAGCAGATAGTATACATTTAGAAACAAGATATTTTTGTCTATGTAAATATACTGAGCTAGATAGATGTCTTTTGTTATAATCCCAGGTGTGGGATATGGGACTGCTTCAGTTTGTCCACAGCTGCAAAAATATCAGACACCTACAGAATATGGCATTTAGGATGTTTTAAAATGAAAGGTTTTTCTGACAAAGGGACACATCTGTTCCTGGCAACACCCTCAATCTACTCAATAAAAGATGATGGACATCAAAGAAACAAATGTGGCAAGATAGCCACTGGACAAAAAAACTGTCATTATCTTGACTGCTGATAGCAGACTGTTGGTCCAATCTGTGTACAAGGAGGACACTGAAAAGTTGTCTGTCCAACATTACAGACATAATGTAGGCCACTCCTTCATAATTTCTACTTCACAGAAAAGTCTGTCAGATATCCTGAAGACTGGATGCCCCAACAACATAGAGAAACCATGGATGACTGTTCAAGTATCCAGTAACCTCTGTCATTACTATAGTTTTGGAAGTTGCTTGCTCTACACTTCCTACATATTCAGGTAATAATTTAATTTCCTTCTCAAGTCTCTGATGGGGTTGAAGACTAATAGTCACAGCCTTACAATTAAGCTTAGTTGTTTAGGATTTAAGAAATATTTTGGGTCTAAAAGGCTGATAAATGAAAGTGAGAATAGAAAATTATTTAGGTATGGAACTCTAACTTGCTGGGCATGGTGGCACATGCCTTTGATTTCAGTACTCGGGATGCAGAGGCAGGTGGATCTCTGTGAGTTCAAGGCCAGCCTAGATTACAAAGTGGGCCAAGGACAGCCAGGGTTCTGTTGTACAGAGAAACCTGTCTCGAAAAACCAAAAACCAAACCAAAACAAAACTCTAACACCAAGATAGTGATAGATAATGGAATGCCTTCTCCAAGGTCACCAAATACAAATGGACTGGACACTGTAAATCAAATTCTTAGTTGATAGAGCTCATAAGTGTTTTTGTTGTTTATAATTTATTAGTGTTATAAAAAAGCTATTGTTTGAACTAAAAGAAGGAAATGTGATAAAAGTTTTTGTTTCTTAAAAAACCCAGTTATGCTATGTGAACGTTTTTGTTATAATCCCAGGTGTGGGATATGGGGCTGCTTCACTTTGTCCACAGCTGTTAACTATAATTGTCTCTTGTGCTCTAGCTGGGGCGTAGTTTAGCCAGCTGCAGAAAGTTGAATTCTGAGGACTCTGGAGAGGGATATAATTGCCAGAGCTCAAAGAGGTGATGGGGTGGGGGGGGATCTCTGGAGAAGAAAGAGGCTGCTGCTCCCCCTACTGCTGGTGTTCCCCTGAGCTGTTTCTGGTTCGTTCTGATGCTGTGTTTGCTGTTGCTGGTTTGCTGGACTGCTGGATATCCTGACAACTGAGATTGGTATTGTCCCAAAGAACCTGATGACTCTATTCAGTAGGAAGTTGCTCAAAGAGACCTACATCCCTTTCCCCTCTAATCTTCTATCTCTCCTACCTAGTGTTGGGAGGTTGGAAGGGAGGTAGAGGCTTAAAAACTGTAAAATAAAATAGAGTGGTAAAACAAAATGAAAGCCTCCTACTATAGATAATCACTCTGACAACTGCATAATGAGGATATGCAACTCCAGGATATGCCTCTGCTGACCTGGTCCACTCCAGTCCTCAGTTCTCTCTAATGCCAGAGGCAGAGGCGGACATTCATGATAAACTGTAAGCCTATAGTACAGAATGCTGTCACAGTTTCAACAGCAGGCTGTATACACACACAGGTGTGAGAAGGCATACAAACAAAAGGAGGCAAGAACAATGACTATTCAAATTCGAAACCCTCAATGATTTTAGGAGACCAGCTACATCTGGAACAATTCCTCCTTGCGCTGAGCTCTGGAGTGATTCTGTCACTCCATTTCTTGTCCAGTCCTTGGCCTGTGCAAGTATATTATGTCTTTGCTTTCTCACTACGATGGCCAATTACTTAAGTAGACAGAAATAAAATTAGAATTATAATTTTTTTCTAGAAATATTAGCTCTCCTATGCATTTGCTACAATGACAATATCAACAGACATTCACAGAAAAACAGTGGAGTTGGATTAAAGTGTCACTGAATGTTTGGAAGCAACCCTCAGCTTCTCTCCTTACCTCTGTTTACAGTGCATCCTGCCTTAGGGTACTTTCAGCCAGGCCTCTTCCTACACACTCTGGGCCTTAAGCTTTAAGACTTGGTTTCTTATAGTCCTGCCTTAGTCTCTAAGTGTCCCATATTCCTCTATCTAGTGAGTTCTATCTTTTTTTTATATTTTGTATTACTGGAGATAGAGCCCATGGACTCTAGGCACACGCTTGCTACAGCACCAGAATAAGTTCTAGTTTACATTATGAAGGTGGGAACAGTTGGGTAAAGGCAGTTAGCAGTTAAAAGCACAGGCTGTGGCTCTACAGAATGGGAAAACAAGTGAGAGAATATGGAGATTGCCAGAGAGCCAAGGATACACATTAACTTCACCTCCTCCCCTTTGGGGAGTTCTTCCTGCATATGGGGGCAGAAGTCATATTTATTTCTGTGTTTTCCTTTTAATATTTTTTTATTACTTTTGGTTATGTTGATCTGAACTTGTATTTTGTTGCTAACTGCTGGCCCCAAGATATGATTGCCAGCATGTATACCTGTCTTTGTTGTGTGAATCATTGCTCTACCTAATTTGGAGTTGATTGGTTGAATAAATGCTGCAGCCTGAATTGGGTAGAAGAGAGGTAGGTGGTGGGGGAAAGGTTGGCAGGCTTTTGGAGCAGAGAGGATCATGGAAGGAAGAAGGCAGGGGAAAAAGTAGAAGACATGATGGGGTAGATGGAAGAACATCATTCCACGTGGCCTGGAATATTGGCATACCAAGGAGAATAACAGCCCGAGGGGATGTATGTATATATTGGGGTTTTATTTGGGGAATAGCATTAAAAGCTAGCTTACATGGGCCAAGATTGCACTATCCAGAATAAGGCTTGTTAAGATCCATCAGGTGTCTGTGTGTGATTATTCATAAGTCAATTAAGGGATAACACTGTCATCCTAATAATCTTAAGTATCTATAACAGAATATTTTTATTTATCACACTTGTATTTACTAATAATTAGCAATCACCTATAAAATACCTAAATCCTATAATATAAACCTTAATTCTAAAATCTATAATCTATCTTACTACCTAAAATATTCCAATACCTATAAAAACAAACACTTAACACTATTTTAAGTTTCCTAAAAGGATATTAATACTCTTGGCATAGGAAGGTCCATATGGATGGATGGTTTTTGTCTATCCCAAAAGGTCTTTCAATCTTAAGGTCTATTAACCCTTATTTGTCAGTTCGTAAGGCTAGTTTATAAGTTAATCTGTTCTGACCACTGATGTAGGGTAGTCTTTTCAATCAGCCAAGAAATGCCTCTTCAGTATCAGGGCCCAAATATTTCAAGACCAAAAGTTTATCCAAACTGCTTTCAATGACAATATTTTGCTCACTGTTCTGGCATTCTGGAGATGATTCCAAATGACTCTGCTTTAGCAAGTCTATGGCAGGTTTTTGTATTGAATTGCAGCGGTCCAACTCTGCCAATGGTGTATCTTGGTACTCCCTTTACCAGTATGGATTCCCAGCAGGTGGCATGATCTTTCGGCAGGTGAGTCAGAGAGAACATGAGATAGGACGGTCTGTGTTTTAAATCTCCTCATATGTCATAATGATTTCAGAGTTATTTTTGACAGTTGTTTATCATGGGCTTTTCCAAGACAGACCCCTATAACAGTGTGTCAGTGTCGGTGTTGGTTCTCATGACTAGTGAATCATCTGTGTGGCTTGCGTGGTTTCTTAGCAACGCTCCTTCAACATGGCATATGATTCGGCCACAACTGGCTCTGTCCAAATCAACTGCAAAGAATGCCAAGCTTCTCCCTATGTCACTAGATGCTAACCTAAACTGTTTTTTTTTTTACAAGTCCTATCACAAGTATCAATTATAAATATTAATATTTCTTCAAATACTTTAGTCATGGGTGTGCATGTGTGTATATGCACATGAGTACAAGGTGCCCATGGAGGTCAGAGGCATCAGATTCCCTAAAGTTACAGTTGCAGATAGTTGTGAGCTGCTTGGATCATGTTGGTCCTGAGTCCTGAATTCTGATCTTCTGGAAGAGTAGCAAGGGCTCTTAACCATGAAGCCACCTCTCCAGTCCCATTTGCCTTTTCTTAATAAGTGCTTTCAAATGTCCTGAGTAGGTAATAGAAACATTACTCACTATTTGGATTTGTTGCTTAAGGTTAGTTCTATTAAGACTAACTAAGTTACAGAATGAAGGATTTAAATGATATAAAGTAATTTTCCAAAGGCATTTTACCATGAATGAGAATTGTAATGAGAATAATAAATACTTAATGACTTAGTGGTGTTATGCTTGTTATATAACATACATTGAGGTATGGGATGCCCAAGGAGGCCAGGAGAGGATACTGGATCCCCTGGAGCTGGAGTTAGATGCAGCTAAGTCTGTTTCTGTTGTTTTTGTGTATATGGTTTCAGGCTGACCACTCTGCATTGGACATAAGGGGTTCATCCCTGTGGGAGGCTAACTCTTCTAGTAGCTATTAGTTGTCTATAGTTATTTGCTTAGGGATAAGACCCTGGAAAAATGTCCTCCTTCCGTGTTAGCATGTTCATTGACTCTGCGATTGTTCTGGTCTTGTTTGTGCAGCTATTTCTAGAGCAGACTATCCCACAGCAGACTTCCTCGTACTCTGGCTGTTATAGTTTTTCTGTTCCCCTCTCCCATAATGTTCCCTGAACCACAGATACAGGAGCTATGATGCACATGCAACAATTGGGGCTGGGCTTTCCACTCTCTGTTCATCTCTGTATTGTGTCCATTTGTGGTTTTCTGTGATGGTTTCCATTTGCTGTAATGAGAGGCTTCTTTGAGGATGGATGAGAGCTATACTTATCCAGGAAAGTTGGCTCATGTCCAAAGAGCCATTTATTTATTCTCACTGTATGAGTTTATATGATCTGTCTGCGAGGGTGGGTATGCCTGTGCCATAGCATACATATGGAGGTCAGAGTACAGCTTTTGGGGGTAGATTCTCTCCTTCCATTTGTGAACTCCAGGGACTGAACTTGGGTCCCAGGGCTTGTACCACAAGTGCTTTTACTCAATCAGACATTTTGATGGCCCTTTCTCTTTTTTTCTTCCTGTTTGAAATAGGGACGTGGTCATTTTGCAGTCAGTACAACGTTTCTGAATGCTAATCTGTAATTGATTGATTGATTCTAAGGTCTTATGCAAGACATAAAGTATACCTCATGTTCTGATGATACAATGTTGCATGCACAAACATCCTTGGATTACAGTTCAGTCAGTGTACATGTCTTAACAGTAGTTACTAAACACCTGATGAATTGCAGTGACTTTTAGTAGGTCCATTTATTCATATGCATTTAGTTTCAGTTAAAAATTAATGAGATAGTGGAAGCTTGTGCAACCACTATGGAAATCAGTCTGGTGATATCTTAGAAAACTTGGAATAGCTCTACCTCAAGACCCAGTCATACCACTTCCCGGTATACATCCAAATGATTCCTCACCAAACCCCAAGGACGTTTCCTCATCTATGTTCATAACAGTCTTATTTGTGATACCTAGAAACTGGAAACAACCCAGATGTCCCTCAACTGAGGAATGGATTAAAAAACTGTGGTACATTTACACAATGGAATACTACTCAGCCATCAGAAACAACGAAATCATGCAATTTGCAGCCAAATGGATGTAACTAGAGAAGCTCATCCTGAGTGAGCTAATCCAGATTCAGAAGGATGCACATGCCATCTATTCACTTATAATCAGATTTGAGCCATATAGTACAGGATAACTATACTACAACCAATGTACCAAAGGGAACATGAACATAGATTTTGTTACCTGTCAATGAGACACTTTGACCTAGTGGTGTTGCCTTGTAGGCCCCCAGTGTATGAGGAGGCTCTTGGCCCTCATATGACTGCTGAACTGGGGTGGGGGACTGATATGTAGGGACACTCCACTCCAGAGGAGTGGGTTGGAAGGGATGGGGATAGAGGGTGGGAGGGCGCGACTGGGAGGGATGGAAAGAGGGCACTGTGATGGAGATGTAACCTGTTTTAATAAATAAACATAAAAAATTATGAGATATTTGTTGAACGAGATCCATTTAGACTTTTGCTGCTGACTTTGGTGGAGTAGATAACATCACTGGATAGAACTATGCAAGCTGGAGAAATATTTTAGACACATGTATGTTATAACAAAATGGTGGCTGGAAGGCATTAGAGAACAGTTAAAATAGCTGGTATTTGAGAGTCCAAAATCTTAGAAAGGAGGAAGCCCATTATTAAGTGGGACATGCTATGTTTACTGCTGTTTTCTTTCACTTTTGTTTTTGTTGTTCTTCTAGGGATGTTGCAGTTCTCACTCAGATTCCTGGTTCATGAACAGAGAGTAGTACTCTGCTCTTTCTCCCCACAAACAGGGTTCAAACCTACCAAGGAACTGGGACTCGACATAAGAAAAGAAACTTCTAGATAAAAGGGAACAGCATTGTCATTTGACATTGCTAAATCTGCTTGTCCCTGAAGTGGAGGTCTAGGAAACTGGCCAGAGAGCAGCTTCTGTGAAGGTAAAGAACTCAAGAATCTTGTAGGACTGAGAAGTGAAGAGATGAAGTCCAGAGACTATCAAGGAGGAAGGGTTTCCAGAAGAAAAAAAAAGACTTCCATCTGAGTTTGTCCCCAAGAGAAGAGACAACTAGATTAACCTCCATAAAGCCAGAAGACAGTTACTACTAATCGCACGATAAGCCTATGCCCTCCAAAGGAAAACTAAGTTTTATTGTGACAAAGATATTCAAACTTATTTCTTTCCAGAGGTTGCACATGCAATTGCCAGCTGTGGGAACTGACAATCTAAAAGCCTTTGCTTGACTCAGTGTCTGCTTTCCATTGGCATTTCAATGATGTTGATGGGGGCTGTCCTTCCTACCTCCTCTGTTCCCTTCACCTGCAGTCATAGCACAAGATCATGTCAGCTGTATACATCACTTGCTTGAATCTTAAGGCACAGTGACACACACAAGAGCTTTGTGTTAGATCCCAAGGTCTGATGGACCTATAGGATCTGCGTGAAGGGATCAGAGGGAGAACCAGTGCTCCAATGGGAGACCTGATCAAGATTCTCAGCTCATCTTCTTGGCCTCATTTTTGTTTATAAAGCTGAAGAGATAAACCTTTCTATTCACTGATCAGCTTACAGTATTTTACATTTATAAAATATTACATAGTTTACAAATTTTATATATACATTCCTCCTCCTCTTCTTCTTCTCCTTTACACAATACTTTTATAAGGAAATAACTTAGGGCTAGAACAATTAGAAAATAGACTAGAACTCAGAGCTCAGAGATGTCAAACTGATGAGCAGAATTAAGGTTACAGGGCTGGGGTATAGCTCAACACTAGAGAATTTGCCAAGGACACCTGAAAGCCTGGGTTGCATCCTGAGCACTCAGTGATTCAGGAAGAACTGAGTTTATCAGACAGTTGAATGCTCATTCAAGGAAACATGGTAGTCAAATATTAAAAAATGTTACTGAAAATGTAGAAAAGTATGTAAGAAAATCCTTCCCCACACTAGAATTTGAACAATTTAAAGATAATAAAAAATTTTAAACCCTGGGAAATATATATATTAAGAACAAGAGAATCTGACTGACTATGTATAAACTGGTCTCATAAATTACTGCTTGCTATGCTTCCCAAAAACTGTTTTAAAGAAGATGTTTGTATCTTGGTTACTGCAAATCTGGTTGGCTTGCAATTTGGGGTGTTACAGTATCCTAAATGAAACATTCATGGAGCATGCTGCACTGTTAAAATGAATTTTAAAAAGGAGGGTATAGAGGGCCCAGGGTATAGGGGAAATAAGGAAACAAACTGAATGATACCGTGGGGATGGGCTGGTTTTGGAAGGAAGGAGGCAGCTTCAGGATACAGTCTGTGTGGCCACAGGTGACACAAATCCTGCTTCTTCACTGGATGCTGTTACTGACAGATCAGATTTAAATGCGCCAGCCAAAGTGTAAATCCTGCCACTTTCTGAAAACGTTTGTCATTCATTGTCAAAGGGAGTAAGAAGTTCACATAAACAGATATTTCACCAGGCCATATGGTAGCAAACCCTGGAGAGCTTGTTGAGAAGTGACCCAGGAATGCTAAAATGCACCTGCTCCTCTCAGTTTCTGTGTATTTATTTGAAAAGTTATGGAGATGTTCAGGGAGCTTTGAAGAGTGCAGAAGGCATTCATTAGACTGCCTGATTCTTACTCCACAGAACAAATGTAGTTCTTTCTCCCTGACCTCGGTCTCCCCCAGTGAAGCTGACATAGTTCTGGGATAAATCAATGAGGAGTCCCAGCCTCCCATGGCTTCTACATGTTTATTCCAAGGTTTTCTGGGAAGGGTGCTTTTTCACTCTTCATGAATAGTTCATGTGCTAGTCTCTAATGGAAATAAAGTGACATTTCTTATTAATGTTGGTGTTTTGGCCATGTGAAGGCAATAGTGAAGGGAGTATCTTGAAACAATTAGTTCTCTGTAACTGATTATTTTAACAATGCTCATTTCCCAAGAGCTGCTTGTCCTCCAAAGAAAGCAAAGACTGAATGTGCTTTGTGTCTAAGCAGACACCTGCAGTAAACTCCACTGTATGCTATGTGGGAATTCCAAATGAAGAATGGGGGTAGGGGGTGATTTTGTATTCCATTAGTTAATTTGTTTCCCATCCAGTGAAATTTTGACAGTGCAAGAAACATAGAAGAAAACATGAAATAAATGACATGTCTGACTGATTCTGACTGGTTCTGATTAAACATAAAACCATATTGTAGGAACCAGTTGCTGCAGTGATTTGCAGTATTTACTGGTAACTATGGTATAAGCATTGTTCAATCCAAGTGGTACAACGTCTTGTGCCAGAGAAGCATCACGGGAGTTCCCAGACTAGTTAAGTGTTAGCCTTTCTATGGATGGAATCTGGGAATGTTTATGAGTTCTATAGAAGCATGGAACAGATTCAGTGAGTTTGGATAGTAATATTTCAGTATTTTAATGATTGATGGGGTCCTTCTTAGGCCTCCCACTCAAGTATCAGCCTGGTAATTGTTCTCCTTCATTGTTAAATAAATTTGGACATATTTTGGCTTCAATAATTTAAGAAACCAGATCTATAAATAGTAGCATGAATTCACTAAGAAATGACAAATTCATGCTGGAGAGATGACTCACAGGTTAAGAGCACATATGGCTCTTTGAGAGGATCTGAGTTCAGTTCCCAGCATCCCTCGTGGGTGGCTCACAACTGCCTGCAACTCTATTTCCAGGGGATCTGACACACTGGCCTCCCTAGGCTCCTGTACTCATAGTCTCAGCCCCTTCTCCCCCACACATCATATAAGTTAAAAAATAGTTTTGAAAAGAAATGACAAAGCCAATTCATTTTCCTTTTAAAATAGAAGTTATTGCAATGATGTAACAGGGAATTAAAGAAACGTGGTGTATTATGAATTTGTCACCAATAGAGACACCAATAGTTCCCACTAGTTTGACAACAGCTGTCCTTAGCTTCCTCAAGAGTTGAGTTAATGAACAAGAAGATTTAGAAAGTATATACAGTGGACATCTGTTATTTTAGTCTGATCTGCCCCAGGACACTGTCCACCCATGTGTTGTAGGATCAAACTGACTCTTCTCATAATTGGAATCAGAACATGACCCAGGCCTGGCCTAAGCTTAGGCTACCATGTGACTGATTCTTATATGGGGTGAGGGTGAGGTGGGGCAGCCTGGTCCTTCCTGTGATTTAATTGCTAAGGAACATTTTTTTTTTTCCCTCTGTGACTTGAAAGCTGTTGGGAGGTGAGTTTGGTGGTGGGTACCATGATCAGTGAACTGAGAAAGCCCAGCCAGGAACATAAAAGAGGGGATCCTTGAAGCCTGGCGAGCATAATGGACAAGTAAGGAAATTCTGCTTTCTGTTTAGCAGCCTTGGAGCCTCTAATCTGACATGAAGCACAGTGGATACTAGGGGGAATCTATCTACCAATAGATCATAGCATCCTGGGAAAGTAGAAAGACCACATATGATCATGCTTACATTCTCTCTATTAGCTACCGAAATAAAGAAAAACATTCCTAGGGTCTCAACTTAAAAGGAATTTTCTACCTTTAGTCTCTATATTTGCCTACAATACCCAATGGATTTAAACACACACACACATACACACCAAAAAGACTAAGAAATATGACTGAGTATAGACCAGTAAGAATTTGAGCAAGAGTTCAGTTCTTAGGGGAATTTTTTTTTCAGTTTATGGGGGAATTGAGTATTAGAAATATTAATAGATATAGTTAGAATGATGATTTTATTCTAACCTTGCTTTTGTATTTACATTTATTATGCTTTAAAAATATATAAATCTACACACATGTGTTCCTAAATGCTCAAATATATCAGTAGTGTGATAGTCCAACTTAGGTCTTTTAGTGATTAATGCATTTCTGACAGTATTTAAAGTGAAAAAGTTTCCTTGTTTAAAATGTATCAAACAATGCATACAAAAACAAATGTAGTTAAAAAATACACTTTTTATTTATCAGTATCACGGGACCCAGGGCATTAAAATAATCTGGACATTAAAGGAAGAGGCAAGAATCCCCGAGAAAAAGATAGTAGGCAACCACAAATACACAATATAATTTTGTGATCACTAAAATCCAACAAAAAATGAAACACAAATAATGATGTCTTCATGGAACATACCTGGCAGATCTTACTATTCTAAAAGCATAGTACATGGAAGTGCTTAGGTTGAAGACCCAAGGCAGTTTATAAATTAAACTAGCTCCAGCAACTCCAGAGGAATGACCATTTCCAAATGCCCCTTAATAGGCATGACTCGAGGACTGATTTACTGAGTACCTGGTATCAGGAATGTGCCAGGTGCTAGGTGCCAAACAGCAATGACACACAGAGTCATTGTTTCAGTTACCTTTCATGGAGGCAACGGAGCTCATCAAACATGAACTTGTAATAAGGACCTTAATGAAGAGATAATAGCTTTTCTGTCTTCCAGTGAAACTCAGGATTATACTTAGTGTGGTTTTTCCAGAGATTAACTGCTTAGTATGCAGTTCAAGGGTATATAGGCTACCACTATAACCTTATATTTTGTGTTGATTTAATGCAGTGGTTCTCAACTTCCTCATGCTGAGACCCTTTAATACATCTCCCCATGGTGACCCCCAACCATAAAATTAGTTTCATTGTTAATTCATAACTGTAATTTTTCTCCTATTATGAATCATAATGTAAACATTTTCAGAGACAGAGGTTTGCGACCCACAGGTTGAGAACCAGAGATCTAAGGACTTCTGACTGTCTCCAATACAAATGTACACCCCACTGAGCCCTTCCACTTCTTGACCATTTTCCAATCCAGCTTGAGTTACTTACTTTCTGCCTACTCGTTGCTCCCCACTTTTTATGTTGTTTCCCCTTAGGTTTGCAACTTACTCCTCTCCACACATGGCCTTGCTGTTCAGCTACAGAGTAGAGGCTGCTACAAATCCTGCCTCTCAGCTGTAGCAATCTCTGAAATCTACCATTGAGTTTTCTGCAGCTAGACACTTAAAAGTGTCTCTTCCCGAAGAAGTACTCTGCGTCTGTTCTTCTTGCCTCTGCCTGATCTTATACCCACAGCCTGGTTTCCATTGTCAGTTTCTCCCTTGCTGGTTCCTTTCACAAGGCTTAAAAGTGTCCTCTGTGAGAACTGCCTTTTCCTAAACTGTAATCAACCAATCTATCTTTCTTTCTTTCTTTCTTTCTTTCTTTCTTTCTTTCTTTCTTTCTTTCTTTCTTTCCTTCTTTCTTTCCTTCCCTCCCTCCTCCCTCCCTCCCAACCTTCCTTCCTTCCTTCCTTCCTTCCTTCCTTCCTTCCTTCCTTCCTTCTTTCTTTCTTTCTTTCTTTCTTTCTTTCTTTCTTTCTTTCTTTCTTTCTTTCTTTCTTTCTTTCTTTCTTTTTAAATACCCCATTCAAACTGTGGCCCCTAAACCCCTGAATCCACATCACTCAAAAACTTGTCAGAAATGTAGCTTTTCAGTGTCCACTCAGATACTGTAACACAGCTCTGGGAGTGAGGCCTACTGATCTGCCTATTGACAGCCCCTTCCTATAATGGATGGACATTAAATGCACAGAGAGGTTTCAGAGCCACCCCATCAAGTCACACTGTGTTCTCTTCCTATTGTCTGTTCCACAGCCATGGAGTAGGGACCACTTCTTGTTGAAGCTCTCTTTTCTACAGTGACTCCAGACTCTTAGCCTGGTTCTCCTCTGTGCTCCCTGCTCACTTCTTAACAAGTTCTTTCACTAGAATCTCCACAAACCCAGTCACAAGAATGTCACTGTAGCTACCAGTGTCTCCTAAACCTCACCAGCTCTGCACATTCTCCAGAACCGTGGTCTCCATGTCATCACATGAAGGTGTCCACATCCACTTATCACCTGTCAGGAATTTCTCAATGATGGTCCTCCCCTGCATTCTACATTCTCATATTCAATAACCAACCAAATCTCAACAGCTCTAAAACCTGTTGCCAGCCCCACACCTCAAAGAAACTGTCAGAATATCCAGAGTTCAGATGACAACAGCCTGCCTGCTCACAGTGGCTCTTTTCTGTATTCCATTGTAAACATTTCCAGTTATTCTCTTGCCAGGGTTAGCACAAGAATAGGAGCATGCCAGCCCCATCCAAAGGAAGAAAAAGTTGATAGTAAAATCCATCAAGATAAAACAGTCAAAACACCCAAGGCTTCCTATTGGGTGAGATTGATGGTGGCCATCTCAAGAGACCATGGGGCTCTGGTATTTAAGCTAACCTGTACTATTGGTCTCCTCTTACACCTTCCTTCCTCCCATCAGCCCTTTGCTTAACCTCAACAATACTAACCACTTTCTTCTTCTACAACCTTGGCTAACACTGTTTTCTCAGCCCAGAATAGCCCACTGATAGCCACATACTCTTCACTGTCTAATGAGCCTGGAGGGTGTTATGATTTCAGTTACTGTCAATAAAGCAGCCCACACACAATGTGAAGTCACATACTGTACACGAGTGACTTCTCAGGGCTTGAAAACTGCCTTATAAGTCATAAATTCAAGATTTCAATGTTTCTCAATTGTTAAAGATCTGCAGCAGATATTTAAAAACCCGAACAACTCCTGTGTACCATGGTGCACCTACCAAATAAAACACATGTGCAGGTGTTGTGTAATAGTTTCCTTCAAGATCAAAACACGCCATCCTGCAGGGGAGCTGCTTAAACAGGAAGCTAAACAACTAAAAAACAACTTCAAGAAGTCCCTGAAGCTGAGCAGACTCACTAGGCCCTTCCTTGCCAGAGTAAACAGAGCTTAGTTGCAAAGATGACTCTCAGACAAGGCAAGCTGCATTGAAGACTACTAGACTAGACCAGTTGCCTGGAAGAAGCAGCAGAAACCGGCTGAGCTGCCTGGAAGATGCTTAGACCAACTGATGCATCTAGAAAGGGCACTCTCTAACATGTTGAGTTACTTGCAGGCTGTGCAGTATGTTCCAGGTTCCTGGCTTTTGTGACCTGTCACCCATGCTGGAGTGGGTTGTCTTTGAGTTATTTCTGCTCCTGTAAGTAACCTCTCACCCATATTCCTTAACTAACCCCCTTGAAACTCATTGGCTTACCAACTGAGACTTTGGTGGTATCCGAACTTTGATCTGTCATGGGTTCCCTATCTGGTGTGAGTGTTTTGTCTCCCCAGGAAAAGTTTTGTCACACAACAGCAGGCTGTCAATGTGGACCTTGATCTTGGTTCTGATAGAATATAGGTATCCAAAGTTGGCCTAATGCCTCACCTTTGCACTTAGATTGCATACTGGTACAGGCAGAGGGCCTGTAGCTCTCACAATACTCAGTGTATATATCACCTGCCATAGCATATCTTGTGGCTAATGGTTTACTCACTTAAATTATCAGTCCTGCAGGGGTATGGCTGTCTTATCTAGGTGTTAGCAGTACCACTGAACTTCCTGCAGAGTAAGTGTTCCATGTTCCACTGTGCCTACACAGAGATGCCCATGTGTCCACTTGATTCTCAAATTTTAGGTTACTTTGTGGTTTTCCGTTCCTAACCAGATAATGTACTTTGATTATATACCACCATGTAGGCTATATTCTGATTACAGAGTTTGTCTCCCTTTCGTCTTCTGCTTTTAAGATTAGGTATTGATATACAGATCACATGTGTGCTCTACCACTGAATCATATTTCAGCTGCATGCTATGATTCTAACTGTATGTATTTATATATACACACACACACACACTTATATTTTTATAAATGGTGAACAAAATAATGACCATGTAAAAGTATTCTTGGTAATTTTATTGAATTATTTTAGTCTAAGAGATTTTTTTACACTTTGGAAAATAAGAAAAATGTGTTTATTTGTTCCATTTTGATAATTTCAGGACACAACATTTCCCATTTCACAAAAGTACTAAAAAGTCAGCTTTAATTTTTGCTGTAGGTATAGCCTTTAATTATACTACCTAAACATATTTTAAAAATTAATTTAAACTTGCTATTATTGAACTCAAGCAGGTGGTCAAATAATTTTTTACTCACTGAAATATTCTTATATATAAACATTAAGAGAGGATTGCTTAAACACCAATTTCACTGTTCAGCTGACCTAATGTCTAGACACAGCTATGTTTCATAAATGTGCATCATTTCTACATGGCTACCATCTGATTATATCTATCCATATTTTTGCAGTTACTTACTATTGCTGAAAAGAAAAAAGTAAATATTTTCCTTTTCCTATGTACATGATGGGTAAGTTGGAATCCCAGCCACATTTCAAAGGTGAAATATTTATCCCACAGCACATTATTCTAAAACTCCAAATGCCATTGTGCATACAAACCCCCTGAATATAGACTCTTAATATCTTAAACATTGAATATAGACTCTTAATGTCTTAAACATTGAATATA
>CAJQZJ010000630.1:83480-139077 GCA_907164525.1 Lophiomys imhausi | reverse complement strand
TTAATGTCTTAAACATTGAATATAGACTCTTAATGTCTTAAACATTGGGACTCTGTGCTTTGTGTTCATTAAATGTGTGGTGCCTATAAGGCTTGGCTTACCTGCAGACTATTGAAAATGACAAAGAGAACTAACATCCAGAAGTGCCGGTAGGCCATGTGCAGTCCTCCCCAAAGCCACGTCATGGAAACCAGGGCAAAGAGATATAAAATCAGAGGAATTTCTGGAAATCATAAAGAAAACAAGAAATTAAAAATGTCCAGAATGCTGCATGATCAATCACATGTAAACACAGAATTATTTTGGACTCCTTCTTATGACAGATGATCTATACCCTAATACCTGTCCAGAGAACAGCCTTGGAAGTCCTTTTCCTGTGTGGAGAAGAAAAAGCACAGTGCTGAGCCCCATAGCTTCTCTCTTTCAAATGGGTCTGCTTGTCCCTTGGGGAAGGGGAAGGACGAGATTTGTCCCTGCCTAGGCTACCACCTGCTGGACTGTGTAGGAAGTGGCACAAACAAGGACAAGTATTCCCAAATATCTTTTAGAGTACGGGGTAACCCTGAGCTCCTCAGTGAGCCCACTCCAACATGACATTTAAATCAGAAGCTTTAAAAGTTTTTGTGTGATATAAAGCATGCCCTCAGTTTTTTTTTTCTCCCCCAGAGAAGATAACAAAATGTATTGTGAATGTTAAGAGCGGAGATGAACTCGCCAACAGGGAGCATTTGTCCTCCGCACCACGCTCTCATGTAGCTGTTCTAATGGTTTCCATACCAAGTGCCCGGCACAATGAACCCATTGTGCCACTGGGGCTCTCAAATTTATTTTATTATTTTCTGTGTATGAGTGTTTTGCCTGCATGTATATCTATGCATGACTTGCAGGCATTGCCTGCTGAAGCCAGAAGAGGGTGTTGGATCCTGTGAGACTGCAGTGGTGAGTCACCGTGTGGGTGCTGGGAACTGAACCTGGGTCCTCTGAAAGTTCAGCAGTGCTCTAACCCCTGAGATATCGCTCCAGTTCCTCTAACAGTTTCAAGATGGATTGACTCGAGTCAACTGCCATTTCCACTTGTCTCCTTTGATTTAGTAAAGGTGGTTATTTGAGTTTTCAAATGACTTCATAGAAGAGATTTTAATAGTGATATTGCAATCTTTGTGAAAATTAGAAGTTGAATGAGATCTTGGGCTTTTTGTTTGTTTGCTTGGTTGGTTTTGGTTTTGGTTTTCGAGACAGGGTTTCTCTGTGTAACAGAGCCCTGACTGTCCTGGACTTGCACCTTTGTAGATAAGACTGGCCTTGAACTCAAATAGATCCGTTGCCTCTGCCTCCCAAGTGCTAGGACTAAAGTAAAGGTTTGTGCCACCACACCTGGCTTTGAATGAGATCTTAAAGCAGCCATAAATAAATATATTTTCAAGCTATTGGAAATCATGAGGATAGACTACCACAGGAACTCTCAGGATGGTCCTGATCATCCACCAGAAGCGTCTAAAGTCCTTGCACACTGTGGGGATTTGAATACTTAAATACAACTTCGACAATGTCAATTTTTTATTTTCTTCTGAAACAACCTCAAACTTACAGAATAGTTGCAATGTCAGTGTGGTAACAAGGCTTTGTGGGCCTCAAAAGTTATCTGGAAGTTGCCAACCTTATCCTTTTTACTCTATAAATACTAGGATTTATATTTTCTAGAAAAACATTTTCCCATATAGACACAGTTTTCAAAAGTCAGAAAAGCAGCACTGAAGCATCAGCACCTTCAAGTTCCATTTGCTTGTTATTTTTACATTTTAATTGATTATTTGTGTATTTGTTTTTGTGTATGTATGTATATGTATATATGTATGGTATGCAGAAAGTATGTATGTATATATGTATATATATATATAGGTAGTATGTATATATGTATGTATGCATGTATGCATTTTGTCTGTGTGCCTGAATGAGGGCACCTGCATGCCATAGCACATATGTAAGCCAAAGGACAACTTTCAGGAGTTGATTTTCTCCTCTCAGAGTGGGTGCGTGGCATTTTTACACACTGAGCCATCTCACAAACACCATTCAGTTATCCTAACAATTTCCTTTATCCAGCAAGAACCAGCATTGCATAGCTGACATTTCTGTAACTCTGAACTTAAAATGGTTGAGATTTTGACTTTGACATATTTATTGATTACAGGTAGCTTTTCTTGTAGAATACTGTGAAGGTTAGTTTACATTTCAACTTGACTCAATTTAGAATCACGTGGGAAGAGATTCTCAGTGAGACATTATTTATATTGGGTTGGCGTGTATACATGTCTACAGGGAATTGTTTTGATTACTAGTAAAACCCAGCCCATTTTTGATGGTGCCATTCCCTAGGCAAGGGGCCTGACTTGTATAAGAGTAGAGAAATCAAGCTGAACATAGGCAAGCAAGTAAGCAGGTAAACATGTGGATGTGTTGTGACCAGCTGTCATAAGTTCCTGCCACTTTGAATTCTTTACTGTGATACACTGTGAGCTAAAATAAACCCTTTCTCCCCCACCCTGCCCCCGTTGCTTTTAGTCAGGGCATTTTATCATGGCAACAGCAATGAAACTAGAACAAGTTCCATAAAAGTTGGGTTTCTTTGATATTTTTCATGTTTACATTAAGATTGTAAATGTAGACATAACAAATGATAATAGATTATTTTAACACAGGAAGTCAGTTTGTCCCATTAATGAAGATGCTCATTCTGGTCACTTGAGTATGGGAAGGTTGCATAGATTTTCCACTAAAATTAGCCTTCTTAAAGGGGAAATCCTTTATAATTAACTTGGTGGCATTACTTGGAAACTATGTAAGTATCTTTTTCACTACCAAATGTTTAGTTTATTCACTTTTATAGTATGGAGTCAGAGATTTCTGTTATATTTAGAGGACTACCATTCATTAATATTTACTTTGATGCTTAAGTTGCTCCTAGTTGGAGCCCTTTCTTGTGGCTTCTGTACCTTTTCCTATTTCCCTACCATCCTATTGGCACTTGCCTAGTTATGGGTCCAAGATATTTCAGACACTCTCTACACATGCCCTAGTCTCTTTTAGGAGAGAATTTGGATACCTTGATCTGTTTGATATGCAGCTAGACACGATCACCTGCTTTTGGTACTCATAAGGTGTCTCAGTAGCTCACAGCTATCACACACACACACACACACACACACACACACACACACACACACACACGTGGTCTCAATATATATGATATTGTATACATATATCTCATATATGTACTCACTCTCACATCTAAAGTCATTTTCTGTTACACAAGATATTTATTGATTATGAAGGTTTTCCCTTGGTAGAGGCTAACTTTAATGGGGAATTTGAGATTAATTTCATGATTCAATGATATTGTTTCTCCTGGTTCTCAGAGGACACATCCCCAGATTCATGTTTGAAAATGTGCATAGTACACTATGTTTTCCATGTCATATACTTATGTTAATACTGATGACCTCTGCCTTTTCACTTAAAAAAATACTTGATGGATTCCCGTTGGCATATTAACATTGCCAGCTTCACTATTCTTGCTCTCTCCAGTCACCATTAAGTGTTACTTGAACCCAAGAAATGCAATGCTTGAGCAGTCGACCTGAAAGCCAACTGATGGCTTATAAGCAGCCAGTGACCAGGCAGTGCATATACGGGACAAAGTGGGTGATTCGTGTCTCAGCCACACAGAACATCATGGCATGAGATTTAATTGTGTTACTCAAGATTATGCGCAATTTAAAACTCAAGAGTTGTTTGTTTCCAGATTTCATTTTAGTACAGGAAAATGAAACCATGGAAAATGAGGCACTGGTAGGACTGACAACTACAGGCATTTGTATCTCTTCAATAATGACATTTCTTGGTTCACATAAATACTTTCACTTGCTAATATCACAAACATTAGTTCTTCTTTTTCCTCTTTCCATACTTTGTGACTGTGTTCTCAATGAGCAGTCCATTCCCCATTATTCTGTATATACTTAACTGCTCTATGTATTTCCTTGTATGGATTCTAGTTTCTAATGCTATTGTTCTTACCAATCCACAGAGAGCTTCCAAACTTACTCTGGTACACCCCACTTCTCACTCAGATTACCTAGTAATGACTGCGTTATGGTAGCCAATGTTTGGATACCCTTTGGTGCATGTATACCTTGCTCTGAAACAACTAGTGGATTTGGGATGGAATTACTGAGGAAGAGAAAGGAAAAGAAAAGAAAAAGTGAAAGAGAAGTGTCAAGCAGAAGAAAAATCAGATTTATTTAATTATCTGTTTTTCCATTTTATTATTTATTTATTTATTTATTCATTTATTTATTTATTTATAAAGAAGCCTTAGCAGAGGGATGTGCTGTTATCTTGCACAGATACACTTACAAATCATCTGAGTCACTGTAATTTCTCAGAGAAAATACAATAATATAAAATACTTTTATGTAGATTGATAATTCTTTTTCCATTAATGCCTTGCAGTTAAACAAGAGCGAATATGCTCTGATTTAAATTTCAACCAAAATACTTCCCCAGCCTCCCCAAAAAAATCCTACTTAGTTAAGGGGTCAGAAGGTACTGATGAGACTAGGAAGCTGCTTAATTTTCAAAGACTCCTAATCATCTCTACAAATGGCATTCTTTGCTTGCGCTGTGCAAACACAAATTTCTATGTGTGTGAAGCATGAAAGACCATGCACAATGTAAAATGCACATTTAGGATTCAGGTTCCAGAATTTGGTTTACATGTTCTTCCAAGTGCCTAGAGCTAAGCAAGCACTCTGTGCTGATAGAACATAGTGCAAAAGCCAACAGAGCATGCTGGGGCTGCTACCTAGAAATACCCACAGCCCATTTCCTTCTGTGTGAAATGTGGTAGCTTGGCACTCCAGAGTAGAAATTCTTCTAGAAAGAAAGCCTATCATAAATAACTTTGCACTAAGCAGCAGACCCCATGCTGGCTTTCCAGCAGAGCAGTACTAATTAAAAGATGGTTTCATATGGAAGAAACACTCAGAGGCACATCTGGATTTTGTGGGCTTGAAGCCTATAAAACTGGAGGAGGGGGGCACTTCTTTAACAAAAATTGAAAGTCTGTAATTGGGTTGCAACATCTTAGAGGGCGCCCATCCAAGGAAGAGCCACTGAAACTCAAGCCTCAACAGCTTTATTGTTAATGTAACTCTGAAGAGGCATGTTTTAATTCTCTAGAGCTTCAGCAAAAGGGGAATAGAGGACCAGGATGGAAGCTGAGAAGCAGGTTGTTATATGGCTGCCATGCTACCATGAATTAAATTTGGCAAGCTGGACATTACTGTTCCTTTTATGGAAATATCTTCAGGTTCATGATTGCTATGCTGAATTTTTACATATGATATAAATTAGTAGCAGGTTATCTCTTGCCTATATGCCAATGCTTACCAAAGAAGACACTTACAATTGGTAATGTTAGAGACAACTGATATTTAGAGGTGATTTTGTTAATATAAAACAGAGTAATTTCATTGTCTTCCATAAAATGGGACCTTGGGAACACAGAATTCTGTCCAAGGAACAAGGAAATCTATGTAAACACAAGCCATGTACAATATATAAAGAATTTCCATAACTCAACAACAACAGCAAAGACTCCAAACAATCCAATTCTAAAATGGGTAGAGGCAAGGAAAGATGGTTCTCTAAGAAAATATGTTAATGTCTGATAAACATAGGAAAAGATATTCAGCATAACTAGCCACAGGGAAAACCCCAAACTACAATAAACTATAATTAATTCTATTACCAAGATATCAGAAAACAGTAAGAAGGATGATGGGAAGCAATTGGAGCATGTGTGTAGCCACTATGCAAACATTTGGTGGCAGAGAGTTACCATTGCAGCCAAGAATCCCATGTGTAGTTTTATCCCAAGGAAGTAGAGGTGCAGTGGAAACATTTGCTTGTACACCAGTGCTCACAGCAGCATCAGCAACAGTAACCAAATTAAAACAGATAAATGTCCATGAACCATAAATAAAACATAGTATTTGGGTATATTATAATATCACCTGATTCTGTAGTAGAGTCATGAAAGGGATTAGAACTTATCAAAGAGGCTTTAGGGAGCTGCCTTGCACCTTTTATCATGTGAAGACCATGAGGATGACATCATCTATGAACCAAAGTAGGGTCCTTACCAAACACCAGACCATTGGTAGCATCATCTGGGACTTCTCACTGTGAACCCCAAGAAGTAAGTTTTGCTGTTTGTAAGGTGTGGTGTTTTTTTTTTCTTTCTTTTTTTCTTTTTGGTATGGTATTTTTGTTAAGACAAAGGCACTCTGGATTAAAAAGGAATGGGACTCAGCTGTTCTTTACAATTCCAATGAACGTTTTGTAGAATGCTTGGTTGAGTGAGATAATATGGACACAAAATGATAAGTCATTTCATTGGCATCAAGATAGTAAGCAAATCCATTGACATGGAAAGTGGAAGGGAGGTTACCGGGAGCCAGGAGGATAATAAGCAAGGAGTTATTATTCAGCAGTACAGAGTTTCTGTTTGGGATGATAAAACGCTCCAGGATATTTTGAGAGCCCTGATAGTTTCATATCATTGGACAAGTCAGTTATGATTAACTGTATAGTTAATGATGCTTAATGATAACTAAGTAGACATTGAAAACATTTATGTACTAAATTTGTGATATGTATACTATTACAAAAGGGGAAAAAACAAATCAGGTGTGCATGAAGATAAAGCGCTACATCGGTGGAGTGAAGATGGAAAGAGGAGTGATGGGGGAAGGATTAAGTGAGGAGAGGGTGAGAGGGCAGGGTAGAGGAGGAAGGAGAGATAACTAATACTAGGAATGCTTGATAAAGCCAATGCGTATGTGTGTGTGTGTGTGTGTGTGTGTGTACAGACAGACAGACAGACAGACAGACACACACACACAGAGAAAGAGAGAGAGAGAGAGAGAGAGAGAGAGAGAGAGAGAGAGAAAGAGAGACTACAAAAGCCTGAAGGTGGTGAGGACTATTACACAATACTGTCTTCTGAACAAGACAAGGCTGTTACACTCATGAATTTGTACCAGCTGTGATTATCTACACAAAGCCAGTCAGCACTCCAGCATGGACAGGGAAGGTAGGGAGAAGGCCCCACCCTTATTGAAGGAACTTCTGCAACGGACAGAAACTAGGGAAGGGAGAGTCTGTTTTCTTGATCTGTGTGGCCCACAATATCGCTCATGTTCCAATGAATGACCGTACATCCATGTGACTTCCTTGGGATAAAACTACACATGGGATTCTTGGCTGCAATGGTAACTCTCTGCCACCAAATGTTTGCACAGTAGCTACACACATGCTCCAATTGCTTCCCATCTTCCTACTTACTGTTTTCTGATTTCTTGGTAATAGAATTAATTATAGTTTGCTGTAGTTTGTGGTTTTTCCCGTGGCTAGTTATGTTGAGTATCTTTTCCTATGTTTATCAGACATTTACATATTTTCTTAGAGAACCATCTTTTCTTGCCTTTACCCATTTTGGAATTGGATTGTTTGGAGACTTTGCTGTTGTTGTTGAGTTATGGAAATTCTTTATATATTGTACATGGCTTGTGTTTACATAGATTTCCTTGTTCCTTGGACAGAATTTTGTGTTCCCAAGGTCCCTTGTGACTTCATTTTTAAAAGTTTCATAGCATTTATAGGCACCAAATTATTATGTAAGTTATGTGATCATTAATTTTATATGTTAACTTGACTGTGATAAGAGAGACATTAATAACTGCTAAAAGTTTCTAGGTGTATTTTTGAGGATGTGTCAGAGAAAGAGCAGAATTTGAATTGTGGATAAAGCAGATAGCCGTCCTCAGTGGTAGTGGCTGTCACCCAATGCACTGAGGGTCTACATAGAGCAAAAAGGTAGACGCTAACTTAAGGCCGTGCTTTCCTCCTGTCTGACTGCATGGTCTGAAGCATGGGGTCTTTCCCTGTCCTAGATGCTCCTGGCTTTCAGGCCTTCTTACTTGGACCAGAATTCCTAGCTTTCATTCTTATGTCCTTGACCTACACCACAGCCACCCTGGGTGTGCCATTTCAGGTGTCAGATTTTTGAGACTTCTCAGTCTTCATAATCAAAGGACTCAGTACCTTACATTATACCTTTTTTCCTGGAGATGTCTGTCTACATATCTTTCAATTATCATCTCTATGTCTTCTATCTATATATAGTCTACTTATGTGTCTATCATTTATCTACCTTCCTAAATTAGTAAGTAAAAGTCAAGTTCTAGTTCAACTCTGTGTAGGAATAGCTATCCTACAGCAAAAAGTGGAACTGATAGCTAAATTTGCCTGCCCACTATTTATTTCTTTCACTTTGTACTTAAATGCAAAGAAACACACACACATACACACACACACACACACACACACACACACACACACACACGGAGGGAGAGGGCAAGGGAGAGAACAGGGAGAGTAGTGAGGGGCTTTACGGCACAGAGAAGGCAAGCTAGAAAAATTGATATTTGGGGTGTGTAGCAAAGCTGCCTGTTAATGATATCCCCCAGTGACAGAACCCTGTGCTTATTTATTTTAAAATTTTATCTTTTATTTATTTATTTATTTATTTATTTTCAGGGGAGGTAGATGTATGTTCCTATGCCCATGTGGAGATGAGGGGACAACCTGGAGCTTGAACTCAGTCTTCAGGCTTAGCATCAAGAACTTTTATGTTCTAAGTCACCTTGCCAGCCCAATTACTTACATTTAAATGGAAGGAGAAAAAACAGAGAGAAAAGGTTGACAGGCATTGACTACTTCCAGAATCAGTCTACTTTAAGATTTCCATAGTCAATGCCAATTCCAAGACCACTGAAGGAGTCAGATCTGCCTTAAATTCTTCACCCTGAAACTGTCTACCTACCACAAGTCACAGAGAGCAATGTATTTCTGAACTGCACATTCTTCAGAGAAAAGCTTCATAAATCCTAGCTTATTTTCTTGCATTCTCTCCACTCTCTGCTGTGTCATGCCATCATGCCTTTCTAGCTCATCCTATTCCACTTAAAATATGTTGATAATAGGACTTCCCAATGCCGTGTGACCCACAGTCCATAAAGTTTTAAAAGGGAGTTGAGGTAGATCATAGTATATCTTAGGCAGAGGAAGCCTGAGTGATCATATCCATAGCTTAGGCCTATCCTTAGCACTGTCAGACGTCGATAGCTGATACTTATGGATGTGTGAAGGATGGAGTAGAGGGAGCTGAGCAGGTGAGGTACTGGACCACAGAACGTAAGTCAATACTAGCACATAGTGTACTTTGCAGGGTTGAAGGAATGTGAGTCTACTGCACAGTGTCTCAAGGGCTGCTGAGAACCTAAACATCAGGGCTTTGCTAACAGCAGACCTGGGGCTCACAGTGATGTTAAAGGACAGCTCAGTGTCAAGCCTGCTTTGAGTGTGATTTATATGGACTGAGAAAATGGTGAAAGCCTAGAATTATGGTCTTGCCTTGCAAAAGCTATATATAATTTTCAATTTGCAGGCTGTAATTTTGAATCTAAGGAGAATAACTAAGTTATATGACCCACATGGACCTTGCAAAAACAGTTATTATAGTAATTCTATTTGAACCACGTACTTCAAAGTTGTCAGACACTGTTCTGCTGTGTGGATGGGTGTCAGTTATATCTGGGACTGTTAAGGAAAGGTGTAATGTACTGGTTTCATCCTGTGATACAAAAATGTCTGGAAGTATGGGAAGGGAATAACATTTGGGGTCACAGATGACACAGAAATTCCCCATGCATGTTTTAACAAATGAAGGCGACAAGTTTGTAGATGATCAGAGTTCTGAAACACACATGAAACCAGAGACTAACAGTTGAAGTGTGGCTTAGCCTAACTCTGTGACGTTACCATTTATTCAGCTGTTAAAGAGCTTGAGACAGTCCTTTCTAAAGTGGCTGGACACAGGGCAGCAGTTCCTCACACAGAGCTGTGAGAACATCAGAAATGTAGATAATACTTTTATTTTGAATCCTACTAGATGGCCATATAATATTTAGAAATTAAGTTACTAACTAAGAACCATTAGTAACCACTTAAACGACATACAGTCTGTGCATCGCAGAGCGCTCATTAGGATTGAAAAGCCTCAAACTCAGGGCCAGAGTCTTGAAAAAAATCACAGAACATCTCATAAAAATCACCACATGATAGTTCTGTGTTTTCAAGAAAATATTTTTTGTGGGTTATCACATATGCCTGTCCATAGAAACGTTTTCTGAGAGAGCCTCAGGCTGGATAATCGCCCCTTTACCTCAAAACTTATTTGCTCCTTTAACTTTGTGCTTTAGCCGTCCAACTAAAAAACACAATTTTAAACTTTATTTATTTATTTTTAAACTTCCACTACTTCATCACAGGGAACTGCCTGCCTCTGAGTGTTGGGATGGAAGGAGTGAACAACCACAACCCCACCTTGGTTCTTTTTCACTGTGATTAATTACATTTCCTCTCTCCTTTGCTATTAGATTACAGGGGGAATTGCCGCTCCTTAGAAATAATGATGCATTGCTAAAAAGGTTTGGGTGTATTCCTTTCTCTTGTTAAGTAACCATGTCTGTAAATGCAGAAAATGAACATCACACCTACATGCAGAGCTGTTGTCAGGAATGTACAGCTGACCACAAAGCAATCTGGTACCTGTGTTACATAAAAGCTTGCCATTGTCCAAAGGCACAAGCACACAGGTGGGGCAAGGACTTTTATGCATAAGGAGTGAACTAATACCTTATTGCTCATTCTTAATAGCAATCTTAGCGAATAAAAAAGGGGGAAAGAGTTGTGCTGAGAAAAAAAAAAGATATTCCCAAGTTGGACCCCATGTATATGATTTAATGGGAAGGAAGTCATTAAAACAAAACAAAATCATAAATCACTGTGCACGGTGGGACATGCCTTTAATCTCAGCATTCGGGAGGCAGAGACAGGCAGATCTCTATGAGTTTCCAGCCAACCTGATCTACATAGTGTGTTCCAAGACAGCCAGCCTACAGAGTGAAATCCTGTCTCACAGCAGAAACAAAACCTTGGGGTGGGAGAGATGGTTCAGTGGTTTAGAGTACTGGTGGCTTGGATCTAAGTTTGATCTTAGCACCCACATAATAGCTAGTAACCAACTTTAATTCTAATCAAAGTGGATCCAGTGCACTCTTCTGGCTTTTATAGGCACAAGGCAAGTTCATGGTACACAGGCATGCTTACACATAAAAAACTAAAACCAATCAACCTACACAAACATAAACAAAACGAACAACAATGACAAAAAACCCTAACACACATTTGTTTTGAAAATGTTTATGTATTAATGAGTAAATAATTTTGAATAAGTAATTATAAATAAGTAACTTTTCTTTCTTTGTATGCCAATGTCATATGTGATCTTTCACTTTTTGAGATTTTAATTCTAGAATCTCTTTCCCCGTCACTTGAATTTTTCATGTTAATTTCAAATCATGGCTAGACTGATCCACAGGTATGTGTACTACCTGGAGTTGTAAGGTAGATGCTATTGTTTGGTTTATTCTAAAAGCTCTCTCTCTCTCTGTTTTTATGTAAACATGTATACACAGGTACTTGGCTCCAGTAGAGTCAGGAAAGCATTTGTGAAGAATGAAGTTTATCTTCAGTCTTGGTGAGGTTAAAGGGATAAGAGCAGCACAAGGAAAGGAAAAGGATAGCTTCATAAATCTAAGTAGACTGTTCCTTTGACTGCAGCTAAAAAGTGCACGGAACTGACTAACAAGAGGAATCTCACAGAAGTGGGCCAGCAATGCAGAATGATTTTTCATCAAATAGAGAGAATCATTTAACCCTTCTGAAGAAAAGAGGTGTCTCCCTACCAAAAGAGAGCTGGGTCTCCTGGGAAAGGGAACAGGCTGATGGCAAGGAAGCAAGAGCAGGGGTAACCATGGTGGCAGTCTAAGTGGGTGACTGCAAAGGCCGAGGCAAAGAACGGCAGAGGATCATCTCCCTCAGAGTAAGAAAAGGGGAAGGGCGAAGACAGTGCAGATACAGAACTTCAGTGGTACCCTAAATCAGAAAGCAAAGGTAGATGCCAGGAGCTCATCACTAAAGACTCTAATCCAGTAAGTCCACAGACTTGGGAGACCAGGATTCCTAATGACTGCAAGGTTCTGATAATTCACTTCTGCTAACCAGTGATCTAAAGTGGCTATGAATACAGTGTAAAAGAAATTGCACAGGTGTCTTGGATATAATAATAAAAGGAAGGGAAAGAATGAGAAACATAAACAACAGTGAGAGCAGAACTGAGCAAGGCAAATAAAGGCAGGTGGGACTTTTTTCACACTTCTTGAGTGTGAAAAGGTGAGCCATTAGAGGGAAACTGATGCGGATATATCCTAAAAGCACATGAAAATGTGTGTGCCTGTAAGTGGAAACAGAGCTGGAAGGGAGTTGGCAGATTTTAAAATTACTTGCTGCCATGATATGGAAAGCAGAGGCAATCCCTGCAGAACATACACGCTTTGGGGTTCCATCACAAGGAATAACCATTAGCAGGGAGAGAGTAGGAAAAAAAATATCACCAACACAAGGTTTTCTGAGGAGGAGTGGGTGTCAGTCCTGATGCAAGCTGAAGAGTTTAAGGGTATGCAAATGAGAGAGAAGCTCTCTCTCGTTGGGTGTGCAAGGGCTCGGGTGATGAATGAGTCACCCTTGTGGCACAGCAGTGGATATATGGTGATGAATAAAACTGTTGCAGGACTTAGTGAAGCAAGGGAGAGAGGCACAGTGGTGGTAACTTGATAAGACAGCAACGTTACGAGCAAGCGCTTCTAGACAGTGTAAAGTGATGCACGCCTTGTCCTTAGATTGTAGGTAAGGCCCAGAGGACTGGGTTTAAGCTGTAAGACACTGTGGAAAATTTAGCAAAACCAGTTGCAAGAGAAGGAAAAGAAGATGAAAGACACAAATGGGAGAACTGGTTTTCCTGAGAGCCAATGACTTAGGTAAGACGGGAGGGACACTGGCGAATAAGAGACAACAAGGAATGATGAGCAGATGAAGTAAGAAAAACTGAGGGAGGCAGCATTATGTTGTTTTTAATTTCTTGTATAGACAGAAGACATTAAATGCAACACTTAAGGGCAGTGGGCTCTGGTTCAAAGATTACTTGAGAACCAATTAAAGATAATCCAAAGATTTCTGGGAAGTAGAGATAGCCCAGTTAAGGTTGCTTACAATAAGTTAGTATCCATTACAGCGTACCACTAATTGGCTGATAATTATTTTCTGTATTATTTTATTTTTTATTTTATTTAATTACATTGTTCTTTATTGGTAGTCTGTATTACTTTCAGTTATTAAATAACTATGTCTGTAAATGCTGAAAATGGGCATTATGCCCACATACAAAGCTGTTCTCAAGAATATAAAACTGACCACAAGGCAATCTGGCAACTGTGCCATATGAAGGCTTGCCAGTGTCCATTGTCCAATTATCACTGAGCATGGTTGTACATGCCTTTATAATCCCAGCCCTGGAAAGGGAGAAGGCATGTAGATCTCTATGAATTCCTGGCCAAAATCAAATGTAATAAAGAGTATTGTATGGCCTAGACTAGGGTGGCGGTTGGCCAAACTGCTTAAGGAAGAAGGCAAGGTGGTGAGGAGCGAACACAAGTATCCTTCTCCAATCTCCAGTTCAGATTGATTCTGAGGGGACGGTGAGAGGTCCAGAGAAAAGTGGGTTACCCTGAGGATCAAGGACAAATGAGGATAAGCAGTAGCAGGGGGAGAAGCAGAGGCACTGTTGAACGAGGCGTGGGAGGAAAGATGGTGACAAGGAGGGAGGCCGAGCATGAAAGCAGGCACCTACAAGAGTGTCGAAGAGAAAGGGTGGCAGCTAATACAGGGGTCTGAAAACAGGAGACATTTGAAGGCAGAGCTGCAGGGTCCTGGAATGTGAAGAGAAAAGACATATCCAGCTTCCTGTTAAGTAGAAAAGAGGTCTTGTGTAGCTGGTCTAGAGGAGAGTACTACTTCCTTACTTATTTTCAGAGTGGACTGCCTTTTAGCTCAGAGAAATGTACTCCACCAAAGGTTTTCTTCAAAACCAATGTGCAGTAAAAATACCATTTTTCCTGTTCAATTTTCCACTACACTGTGTAAACCAGTAAGCATAATTTCTAGAGCATTGGCATTGTGCCCCCCAACATAATCCATTTGCAGAGTATTTGTCCCCAGTTTCTACTTTTTCAGTAATAACAATCCTACTTTTTTTTTATTCATAGATCGGCTTTTTAATATTTTATTAGTCAATCAGTTTAAAGTGTATCCATGCAAACTGTTATTTTGAAAACGATTTATATAAAGAGCAATGTAAGCATTGAATCATGAGTAGGAAGGATCTGAAATAATAATAATCCAATGAAAAGTACATGGAAAACATTACAATGGAATCTGCAACTAAGAGTGTGGCAGAGCAGTACCCTAAAGCACCAAAGCAGAGAAGCCAGCAGAGGGATTCACTACCTTGTCAGAATACAAAGAGTCCAGGATAAAATAGGCTCAAAAACCTGATATTCCTACTGTCTAGTTGAGTTTTATATACATTCATTGGCAATAGTGTAAATGCGAATTCTGGCCAGACATATTTTAAAAATGAGAAATTATCTTTTCTTTTGCCAGGAGTTGAATGGAAGAGTGCCGTCATCCATTAAAAACTGCTTCCAGATCAAAGCAATAAACAGGCATAACTGTTTTATAGAGTTCTCAAAGTATTAGAAAGCAATGAGTCATTGGTAATATTTAAAAGATAAATGAAGAAGGATTTGAAGAAGAGTAAATCCTTCTAAAAAGTGGAATATGCCACCAGGAAAATGGGAATTTAAGTTTTTTTATTAAACTGGAAATGATCAAGAAGGAAATACATTGAAAGTCTGTAAGAACATAATGAACAACTGGGAATGTTTCATTGGTTCTCTGGTCAACACAATGTCTCATGACAAGGGCATACCCTTGTCCGTAAGAGGTGGCTTCCACATCTTTAGCCACACAACTGTTTGATAGCCACAGATACTGGCTTCTGTTATGTGCCACAGAGACTGTATCTTCCATTACCCCCCAGCAAAGCCTCATAAAGGTGGACAGCAAGGTACAAATCAGTTCCAGGACTGCTGGCTCAGCATGGAGGCGCTTGTGCACACGCTTGACATACTGTCGGGATACCATATGATGACAGGAGGGTACAAATTCCCAAGAGTTGTTCTGTAACCTCTACATACACACCCTTGCATAGACAGTGTATGAAAACAATACCCTGCCCCACTTAAAAACAAAAGTAAAACTGGATACAGTTTCACTCTCTGTCATCATCTGAAACTACCATAAATGAACTCAGAAAGCAAGAGTGAGCTTGGCTGTGTGAAATACAGACTTATTACAAACTAAACTGCTTTTAGGTAACAGCAAGGCTCTAAGCACGGCTGAGGTAGGTGAAGTTCATTCAGAAAATAGTAGGGTTTTCCTTTACCTCTAACTTCTGAGGACTGACACCATTAGATTATTTTAATGGCGTGATCAGTTTGCATTTTAGAATGCTTTGACATATAGTAGATATAAATAAGAATCAAGGAACACCAGTCTCAAGACAGCAGTAAGAATCATAAAGGTGAGATGATGGGAGATAAGGCCCAGGTGTCATGGAGGGAATCATGACTCCCAGCCCTCAAAGTCACGTGGAGCAAGCCTAACTCCCAGCATAGTGGTAACCTAGAAATGTGTCTCCAAAAGGTAATAGACAATGCAGTAGCAGGGCTCTCACAATGGGGCTAAGGACTCAGAAGAAGAGGTGCAGGATGAACACCTTTTTTTCTCTTTGGAGTGCAGGCAATATCACAGCAGGAGGATGGCCCTTGGGATCCAAATCAGCTGCACCCTGGACTTCTGGCCCCTGAAACTGTGAAAAAAAAGATGCCTGTTCTTTAGATCTACAGCCGATGTTGTCCTCCCTGCCAACCAGAGGTACACAATACTCCAGGCAAAATGACGAGAAAAGGAAGGGAAGGGGACATTCGACAGTGGGATATTAAGAAAGCATGTTAACAAGGGGATCTTGGTATTCTGCCAATTACATACTCGATGGTATGAAACTGATAAGAAGAAACAAAAAATTTCAAGATCATAGTATATTCTAGGGAGCTTATTAAACACCTATATATGTTGGCAGTTTATCAATCAAACAATCTCATAAGATACCAGTAGCATACCAGCTGTATCAACTAGGAGAATAGTGAGAAAAACTGAGTGTTTCAGTAACAGGAATAGAGGTAGAGGTCTTTGTTAGAAGTGAAAAATGAAGTAGCAGACACTGAAATAATTTTCCAGCCAAGACTCCTTCAAACTCTTTCTGGGGAACAGAATCTAATGATCATTTTTATGGACACCTTCTAACATTACAGAAAGTGTACAGACTGGGATTGTCAGTGGAAGTTTTGGTAACAGAACGCTAAGGGGATGGCAGTATGGGGGCTGGCAGCCATTTGGCTCTGCAGAGCTTATTTCTCACCTGTGGTTTTCAGCCTAACTCCATGATGCAACACATTTGTCTGTGGAGAACTTTCCCCAGGTTGTTGTTTTCCTATCTGACTGTAGAAGTAAGAGTATTCATTTCACATAGATGCTGAGACAAAGGCTGTGTCTACGCATGACTTGTTAGCACAGAGCCTGGCATACGATGAACTGTAGGGGTTAAATAAATTAGATTTAGAAAATATATAGGAGTTTCTGATACTGTCTCTTAATTCGGGGCCTGAAGAGCATTATCAGCATGAAGTCAGGAAAAACAGGAAAGACTCAATAGACTGAAAAACAAGGTTGAAGTCAGGAAAAACAGGAAAGACTCAATAGACTTGAAGAAACAAAGTATCTGGCCTGACATTGTTTTCAGCTGCTAAGTGGGCGGAGCCCAAATTAAGCTGAAACAGAGTTCCTCCTATTTAAGGACAGTGCATGGAGCCCAGAAGAAGAAGAGGCCCCTGATGCTAGAGAGCTCCAAGAGTCCTGCTGAAAAAAGGGCTGGCCATTGATGGCCAGCTCTCTCCCTGAAGCAGAAAGAAGCCGGTGAGCAAAGAAAGCCTGAGCAAGACACCAAAAGGCCAAGGACTGGACCCTGTGGCTCAGCTTTTGCCTAGAGGGGTTTGATCTGTCCAAACAGTGGCCTAGGGGAAACTGTGCCTGGCTTTAAGGACTGAGGCAGAGCAGCTGAGTTCCTGATTCAAAAGAAGTAAGTTGGCCTGCAGACGGCTGGGGTCTCCCACAGAGAAGAAAGCATGAAGCCTTATTTAAGGTGAGACTGCAATAACCAACTTACCCTGATGAACCTGCATCTGAGAGATCCAGAAAAAGGACTGCTAAGTGCGTTAAAGAATCTACAACAAAGACTGTGTTCCTGACGACTGAGGACCTGCCCCAGAGACTGTATCATTCTAAAAGGTTATGAAAGTAGTTGTTATAATTATCAATAGGTTTAGTGGATAGGTTAAAGGGGTTGTAGGAATTTATAGGATTAATAGTTAAGAAATTGTTGGTGTTTGTTATAAGTGAATTTAGTAATAAATAAATAAGTGTTAAATAATAATTTAAAAGTTCAGTTACAATGAACCTTAATGGTGGCGAAGAAAATGATAATGACAGCCATGCAGTAGACAAGGAACTCAGAAACTTGTACCTGTCACTTAGAGGCAGGCATAGTCCATTCTTTCATGCTTTATGAAATCTGCCTAACTAAGAGATATGCTTTTTTTGTTATCTGATCATGAGCGCTCCCTTTGTCAGTCATCAGTGAGTAAGCAAGAGTGAGTAAGAGATAAAAAGATATCCTGAGGTAAAGACATTCAAGAACAAGTTGAGTGGGTAGAGAGTGAGGCGTGGATCTGGGAAGAGTTGGGGGAGGACTCAACACTTCCTGTGAAACCCTCAATCCCTAATAAAAAACCATTTAATTGGTTAATTAAGTGATATTCAGGAACTACGAGTTCCAGAAAGACCCAGCCCTCCAGCCCCCCTTTCTTCTCTGGTTATATGTATAAATCGTGGGTTTGGGGAGAATTTTTTTTTTTTGAGGTTTGATTTTGTTTTTAAATTTTTGTCTGGAGGTGCATTGGGAATTCCCAAGGCTATTGTTCTAGGAGGTTTTGATTGTTTATGAGGATTAAACTTGAAACTGTGATAACAAGCACTCTACAGCTGAGGTATAGCCTCAACCCTGTTCTAGGAGTTTTTAGTGATGAATATCAAATCCCAAGTGCAAAAGAAAATACAAAACATAACAAACAAAACAAGAAAGGAAGCATTAACTGCACATCATATTTTGAGTTCAAAGATTTCTGACGTGAATCCCTGAAGACTGAGGTCATGGAGGAGGAGCATCCGTAATGTTTCCTGAAACCTCTGGGATTTTCCCCAGCACTACTAACAGGATGTGGGAAGGTTGAGCTGAGCTTGCAAAGACTCAAGTGAAGAGATGTTCATTGCATAGTGATGAGCCCTGGGGTTTTCCTTAGGTCTCCAAGCACTGTGCTTTCATTTTCTTTTCAGCAGTAAAACTGGAAAGAGACTGCAAAAAAGCATCTGCTGCCAAGACCATGGGGAAGCTGTCATGTTGCTAGCTCTGGAGCCCAGATATTTGCATAGGTGCTGTTCTAGCTAAGATAACTCTCTTTTTGCTTTAGTGTAAGCTATACTGCTTGAGTTAAAAAAAATCAGATGGTATTTTTGTAAATTTACATATAAACCATTTCTGCGAGCAAAACATATAATAAGAGTGATGCATAATTTTGAAGTGAGAAAGATGAGGGTTCTTGATCTAGAGGTTCCAACTGTTTGTAACAGAACAGAAAAGAAACTTAGTCACTTGAAATTGTTATTTGCAGCAGTCCTGCAGTTGCTCTTGGTAGTTTTCTGTTCTGTGTGACTGGATCCTATAATATGGCTTCTTCACTTACACATCAGAACCAGGGCTCAGATGTTCTTGGCCCCTAAGCCCTGCAGGATGATTAAACATGCCTCTTCACATGGCTACTCCCCATTGGCTAGCTAAACATGCCTTTTCGCATGGTTGTTTCCCATTGGCTAGCTAAACATGCCTTTTTACATGGTTGTTCCCCATTGGCTAGCTAAACATGCCTCTTTACATGGCTGCTCCCCATTGGCTAGCTTGATCTTTCTATCAGTGTGATTATCTCAGGATATCTGAACCTACATGGTGGCTGGTTTCCAAGAAAAAGACAGTTAAAAGTTTTAGACCTCTGACAAGCTAGACTCATTGTGAGACAGCATCACTTCCATGAGATTTGTGTAAGCAAGACCAAAGCCAACCCAGACTTATGGAGAGGAAGAAGACTCTACTCCTTGATGTGAAAAGCAGTACTTCTGTCCAGAAGGGGAGAACAACAGGTCAGCCACCTTGGAGATGGCAACATGGAAAGTGTTTCATTTATCATGAGCTATGTTTTCCATTTTACTCTCTGATTCTTTAGGATTTCAGTGAGTTCCTTGGAACTCTATTTGGATTTTTTTTTTAATGTTAGTAATAAAAAAGTCACTTAACTTTAAGGTTTGATAAAATCGTTTTACATTCGTTCTAAGTTTTCAATGACTTCCATCACAGCAATGGAACTTTATCTTACCTGTTATTGTTAACTCTAATGATAAAGCGAATGAGCCTTACAAGGGTTGGACACGTTCAGCCAAAATGATGCTCCCACTCAAGAGAACTACCAGGCAGTTTTAAAACAGCTCACAGTCCAGTCTCATTGCGTATGGTCAGCAGGATTGGTTCACCTCTCCAGTCCAAGTACTAACCAGGACCGTGGTTAGCATCTGAGATCAGACCATATATATGGTGTGTTCAGGGTGGTGTGACCCTACACTCAAGCCACCTTTCCAGTTTTGTGTGTATATTGAAACCTATGTGAAGATTTTTATAACAAAAGGACTTGCAATCACCTACTTCCTCTTTTCATTCCAATTAATTTTCCTTCTCTGGTCCATGAATCTTTCATCACATAAGAACTGGTTGATGAATCAGAAAATAGTCAGCATCTTCTAAAATAAGTCTGAAAGGAGAGACCAGTTTATCATCGCCTGAGATCAAAACCAAACCTGAAAATTATAGGCTTTGCTTGAAATGCTGTTCAAGACACTTAAATGTGGTTTAGTATACTTTTATGACTCATTCTTACAGCACATGTACCCCACTGAAGGGAGGAGGAAGCCAGTGAGTATCACAGAGAGCCAATGACCTTCAAGAGTCAGGTTCATGCAGGCTCCCAAGGCCATGCCATTAGGCTGTTCCAGGCCAGCTCAGGAGGAAAGGTATAGGAGATGGCTATCTACAGTTCCCGTTGTGTTTTACTTCCTGAGAGCTCTTCCCCTACCTTCTTTCCTTTAGACTTCACTGAGTTGTCTTGTATACTCCTTGAAATTAAGGGATGTCAGAAGCAAAAAAGTCTCTCAAAGTGTGTAAGGGTTCTTTAGACTGATGTTATTTATATTCACTAGGGAACAAATACTTGGGGAAGTTGCTCCTTTGTCAGGCATATATATTTTGAAAAGGGAGTGATTTGGAGAAGAATTTTACAGACTGGAAGATTCTAGGCCAAATGAAATGATGCAATCCCTTCAGTTATTCAAATATCTCTGATGCTGGTATTAAAGGTATCTATCTCTTCAACTGTTCTTTTTTTTCTGTCATCTTTTTTTTTAAATTTATTTGTTGCTTCAGGTTACATCTCCATCATATTGTTCTCTTTCCCCCCTTCCCAGCCCTGCCCTCCCACCCCCTACCCCTAACCCTTCCACCCCCTACCCCTAACCCTTCCATCCCACTCCCCTGGAGTGGAGTGTCCCTACATAACAGTCCCTCGCCCCAGTTCAGAAGTCATATGAGGGCCAAGAGCTTCCTCATACACTCGGGGCCTACAAAACAGTACCACCAGTGAGAGGTGTCTCATTGCCAGGGAGAGAAAACTAAAACACAAACAAATAAAGAAAAAAAGTCTATGTACATGTTCCCTATGGCGCATTGGTTGTAGTATAGATATCCTGTACTATATGGCTAAAATCCTACTATAAGTGAATAGATGCCATGTGCATCCTTCTGAGTCTTGGTTAGCTCACTCAGGATTAGCTTCTCTAGTTCCATCCAATTGGCTGAAAATTGCATAATTTCATTGTTTCTGATAGCTGAGTAATATTCCATTGTGTAGATGTACCACAGTTTTTTAACCCATTCTTCGGTTGAGGGACATCTGGATTGTTTCCAGTTTCTAGCTATTACAAATAAGGCTGCTATGAACATAGATGATGAAAATTCCTTATGATTCCATGAGGAGTCATTTGGGTGTATACCCAGAAGTGGTATGGCTGGGTCCTGAGGCAAAGCTACTCCAAGTTTTCTAAGATATCGCCATACTGACCTCCATAGTGGTTGCACAAGCCTGCACTTCCACCAGCAATGGAGGAGGGTTCCCCTTTCCCCACACCCTCCCCAGCATGTGCTGTCATTTGAGCTTTTGATCTTAGCCATTTCAACAGGTGTGACATGGAATCTCAGAGTCGTCTTGAGTTGCATTTCTCTGATGATTAAGGATGTTGAGCATTTCTTCAAGTGTCTCTCAGCCATTAGGGATTCCTCCTTTGTGAATTCTCTATTTAGCTCTGTTCCCCATTTTTTTTTGATTCGATTATTTGGTTTCTTGGCATTTAATTTCTTGAGTTCTTTTTAGATTTTGGATATTAGCCCTCTATCAGATATGGGGCTGGTGAAGATATTTTTCCCAGTCTATAGGCTGCCATTTTGTTCGAATGACAGTATCTTTTGCCTTACAAATGCTTTTCAGTTTCATGAGGTCCCATTTATTGATTGTTGGTCTCAGGTCCTGAGCTGTTGGCGTTCTGTTCAGGAAGTTGTCACCTGTGCCAATGAGTTCGAGGGTTTTTCCCACTTTTTCTTCTAGTAGATTTAGTGTGACCGGCCTTATGTTAAGGTCTTTGATCCACTTGGACTTAAGTTTTGTACAAGGTAATAAGTATGGGTCGAATTTCATTCTTTTACTTGTGGACATCCAGTTGGACCAGCACCATTTGTTGAAGATGCTGTCCTTTTTCCATTGTGCAGTTTTGGCTTCCTTGTCAAAAATTAGGTGACCATAGGTGTGTGGGCCTATTTCTGGGTCTTCAATTCAATTCCATGGAACTACTGGTCTGTTTCTATACCAGTACCATGCTGTTTTTACTACTATTGCTCTGTAGTACAGCCTGAAATCTGGGATGGTGATACCTCCAGATGTTTTTTTATTGTACAGGATTGATTTAGCTATTCTGGGTTTTTTGTTGTTCCATATGAAATTGAGAATAGTTTTTCCAGGTCTATAAAGAATTTTGTTGGTATTTTGATAGGAATTGCATTGAATCTATATATTTCTTTTGGTAGGATGGCCATTTTTATTATGTTGATCCTACCAGTCACCCTGATTCCTAAACCATATAAAGACCCAACAAAGAAAGAGAACTTCAGACCAATCTCCCTCATGAACATAGATGAAAAAATACTTAATAAAATACTAGCAAACCGAATTCAAGAACACATCAAAAGTATCATACACCATGATCAAGTAGACTTCATCCCAAGAATGCAGGGATGGTTCAACATACGAATGTCTATCAACATAATTCACCATATAAACAAGATGAAAGAAAAAAAACACATGGTAATATCGCTAGATGCAGAAAAAGCATTTGACAAAATCCAACACCCCTTCATGCTAAAAGTTCTGGAGAGAACAGGCATAGAAGGACCGTACCTAGAAATAATAAAGGCAATATACAGCAAGCCAGTGGCCAACGTCAAATTAAATGGAGAGAAACTTGAAGCATTTCCTCTAAACTCAGGGACAAGACAAGAATGTCCACTTTCACCATATCTCTTCAATATAGTACTTGAAGTTCTTGCTAGAGCAATAAGACAACTAAAAGTGATCAAGAGGATACAAATTGGAAACAAAGTAGTCAAATTATCCATATTTGCAGATGATATGATAGTATACATAAGTGACCCCAAAAATTCCACCAGAGAACTCTTACAGCTGATAAATACCTTCAGCAAGGTGGCTGGATACAAAATTAATTCAAAAAAAATCAGAAGCCCTTCTTTATACAACAAACAAATGGGCTGAGAAAGAAGTAAGGGAAACAACCCCCTTCACAATAGCCACAAACAATATAAAATACCTGGTGTTAACTCTAACCAAGCAAGTAAAGGACCTGTACAACAAGAACTTCAAGCCCTTGAAGAAAGAAATTGAAGAGGCCTCTTCAACTGTTCTAATGCAGGGGAAATGTAATAAAACTTTACGCTGTCTGAGTTACCATAGGAGGAAGTATTGCCTTTGTCTGTTTAGAACTGCAGAGAGCTAAGCTGGACCTCCTGAAGAGTGAATAGACACACTCTATCTCCAATCTCCAGCATCCAGTGTCCAGGAGGGTATGAAAGCAGCAGCTGCTCAGAGAAGGAGAAGGGGGTGCCCCTGTGTGCTGTCTTCAAACTTGACTTTTCAGCAAGTGCTACACTTGTGCACACATAGATTCTCAAGTTCTGAGTGGGACTTGTCTACTTTCAATAAGAGTACAGAATATCAGAAGCAAAGGAAAGTTAACCACAATCCAGGTTTCCAAAATACAGACACAGACATGTTGAAAGTGTTCTTAGTATTTTGATAATACTTTCAGTAACCTTCTCATCTCTTACACATAGATGATTTAATGTCTTCTTACACTGATTCCAGAAAATTTTGGCAATTTTTCTCTTCAAATTGTGCTGTTTGTGCTTCCTCAAATTCCTATCTTTTGCTGGTAGATCTATCCTTATACCCTTTAGTCTTGTTTTCATGTTTTTCTTTTTATACTACATTTGTTAATTTCCCAGCTTTCCTTTAGAATCTATTCATGAGCTAGATAACTCTGCTGTGTTCAGAGTTTATCTCAATATTTATAGAGTTAACATTTTGGGGAGTAGACTTTTCCTTGTTATTATTTCTGAAATTATGTCACGTTTGCATCTTCCTCCCCCCCCCGTCTTTTATGTTTAAATACTCTCATGAATATGTCATCTCCCACATCAGAAGATTCAGGTACTGAATAAGTTATTCTCTGCAGGGTACCTAGTCTTAGTACTTAACTCTGCCTCATGAAAACATAGACAATTAGTAAATAAACAGATGTGGGTTTGTTATCTAAAAACAAAAAACAAAAACCATATTTGAAAACAGGTCAAGTAGTCTGCTGTTATCATAGCACTTGGGAGGTTGATACAGAAGGATCATTTGAGTTTGAGATCGGTCCAGGCAATACAGTGAGACTCCATCTCAAACAAATAAAGAAAAAAGACAGGTCACCACAGGCATTATGAAAAACATTTTTTTTTTCAGATTCAGTAGTTAACTACAGTCACCTTATGGCCAAGCAAGTCTTCTACACACATACCTAAGAGGAATGAAGATACTCATCAATGCCAAACCTACACATGTATGTTCATACAAGTATTGTTTATATTAGCTCCAAAGAGAAAGCAGCCCAAATATCCCACAACTGATGGAAAGATTTAATAGAGTCCTTTCGGTGGACTGTTGTTTGGCAGTAAAATGGTACTATGTATAATAAAAGGTCTGGGTAATGATGTGGATGAACTTTGAGCATATTATGCTTTTAAGAAGCCAGACACGCAAAACCATGTGTTCTAGGGTCCTACTGTACGAAAGAGCAGACGTCAAGACAGAGATTGAGAGAAGGTAGGTTCATGGTTACCTGGTGCTCAGGAGAGTGGAGAATGGGGAGTAGATACCGATGAGGGTGTGGCATCTTATAGGTCAATGGAAGGATTCTAAAGTTAGATTATGGTGCAGTACCACAACTATATAAACATGCCAACTCTCCGCAAACTGGACAGTTTAAACACAGGAACATTATGGCATATAAATTGCATCTCAATAAAGCTTCCCTGAATAAACAGACAAAGTGGGGAAGCAATTTGCTGAGTGGCTTGCAGGGGCCTAATATGCTCTTCATTGCTTCCCACTTTTCAGGGTCCTTAACTCACTCATTTTAAAACTCTTTCAGACCTCCACATTGGATCAGATTCATGGGTAAAATTCATCTTTTGTTACATTTTAAGGACTATGCTTGTTAGCTTCCCTTCTGTTTTATATTGCAATTTATATTCAATAGAAAAGACTTGTTTCTTTCTTTATTCATTCTATCTTTCTCAACCTCTACCATTGAAATGCTTCTGCTGTTGCCTCCCCTAAACATTCCTGTGGCATTCAGAGCCTCACAGGCATACTTTGATGTGTTGGTCCTTTTGCCATAGTGATGTTATAGCTACGCAGATATAGTCTCTAACCTCAAAGAGTTAGGTGCTGGGATTTAATAAGATGCGACTGTCTTCTAGGATTGGCATATTCCTTTAAGTCAAAGCTGAAGTGGCAGCAACTCTTCTAAGCTTCTGCCATGAATGATCCACTGTGCACATCTGTCCGCCACGGTGGTCTCACTTTACCACCAGAGCAGAGGACAGCTTGTAGCCACATCTTTTTGGTCTCAGAAAAGACTAGGGTTTGGTCTCAGATCACCATCTTCTGCTCTGTTTCTGACCCACAGAGATACATTCATCCTACTTTTAGTATTCTTTTGCTAATATGTTATCTTTAGCTACTATTTATAGTTGAGAAGGGTGGAAAATTAAGACACTAATTTTCAGTGCCACCTTAATTGGGTATTTTAAAGGTCAGTGCAATCCAATTTTAACGGAAGACTTTGCAAAGTATTAAATGTTCCTTATTAGAGTAAGAAAAAAGGTTTTTTTTTTCCCCTAGAAATTTTGGATTTGCAGTATATGGGGCACATTAAGTGGAGTTACAGTAGGGCTTAAATGTACTATTTATTATTTACTATATAATATTAAAAGGTAAATCTGAACATAGTTCTGACATGCACAGAAGGCACAGACAGGGGAAAAGAGTGTTAATTATAAAATATTTTAATGGAATATGAACAACTCCCTGTTCTTGTGATATATTTCATAGGGTAAACATTTACTACAATTTTAGAATTTACAGTACCTTAATAATTGTTCATTTATTCAATTACTTAAGAATCTCAAGCATATTCTTGTTATAGCCAGTGAGTATTGTGAAAGCTCCCAGAGATACAAAAATGAATCTTGAATATTCCTTGCCCTCAAGGAATGATTTGTATAAAGTTAGCCATACAAAGCTAAACAAGCCACAGACCCATGACAAGGACTGTCATAACCCATAAATGAGGACACTCAAGGCATGGGGAAGGGGTACTTCCCATTTTCAGTGATGCTGCAAAGAGGCCATGGCAGAGTTCCACAGATAAAGTGTGATGCTGAAGGATTTCAGGATCTCTGTAAGGGGGTGGAGAAGTTAACTTGTGTCCACACCATTTTAAACTGGACTTAGGGTTATTTTAGGAGTTAGTGAAGATTTTGGGAGTGTGATAAGCCATATCCACCTCTTTCTCTCATTCATTCAGAAGTTGCCATTTCATTTAACAGATTTATTTATTTATTATTATTCATTATTTAACAGGGTTCCTTACAGGGCAAAGATGGCTTTATCAGTCAATTTTAGAAAAAAGTAAGATTGACACGGTCAGGATGTAGGACAAATAGTAACTAATTTATAGGTAAACAGTGGGTTATACTCACGTAGACTACAGAGACTGGATATTTGTTTTGAACACTGAGAAAACTCAATCTCAAAGTGGAGTGTGATATTGTCACTGGAGTAAAAATAGTGGCTTGGTAGTTTTGAGTATTTGAAATAAAGAAAAAAGGAGACTAGATAAAGACAGACTATCTAAAGAAAGATATAAATAGCCCAAGCACTAGGCAGCAACTACCCCAACTAGATCGTCATTAGAATAAGGGAATCAGAAATGCCGCAGATGCTTTGCATTAGAAAGGCTCAATAAAGCAATGTTCCTGTGAGTATTTCCTTGCAGAGTGGGTTCCCTGTTTGAGAGACAACTGTGGTGGTCCATCTGCCATCATGTTGAACGCACGAGAGGTCTGTGCTCTAACAACAAGACTACTGTCTTGGTGACAGAACAAATCCAAGAAGTATGGGGAAGCCTTCCAGCTAAAGGATTAGTCAGCTCTGTTAGGCCTTCAGGTTATTACCATTGGTAAAGTGGATACACTGGCACCTTTTCTTTTCTTTTTTTCTCTTCTGAGACAGAGTCTCTACACAGTCTGACTAGCCTGGAACTCACTATGTAGACCAGGTTGGCCTTGAACTCAAAGAGATGTACCTGCATCTGCCTCCCAAGTGCTGAGATTAAAGGCGTGTGGCACCATGCCCAACAACAACACTGGTACTTTTACCTTGTTACTAGACAAAAATATACTCTATTTAAGCAAAAAAAATTCTTATTTTTAAAAACATAATGGGCATTTTACTACAATGAATCACAATGTTGAGTGAAAACATTCCAGGAACTAAGAACAATTAGAATTTCTACATCAAATATTATCTTTGCATTGATGGACTTAAGGCTGGCTACTTCTCTCTATACATTATTATCCCAAATGAGAGATGGGAGAAGAGCTGGCAAGGTACCAAGACCCCACAGCTACATGAAGGAACACGCGAGAGCGTTCTTCCCATCAGCCCATAAATAATACTTCTGCACCTTGATCCAGTTTAGAGTTAAGAAAGCCTTTTCATGTCCCACACATCTTTTAAGTGACAATATCTACTAAGCCCTTGATAATGTATTAGACATGATTTCAGGAGCTTCGTGGATGGTACCTGCTTAAATTCTGACAAGCATCTAAAGTGTGATCAATTCCCCCAAGATTTTTGCTTATTCCACATTAGATTTGTAGAAGCCAAGGAAAGAAAACATCATTGGCCCATGAGATGTCCTTTTCTAGTTCATAAGTCTCCCTTCAATTTCTTGGGTACTAACGTGGTGTTTGAGTGATATTTTCTATCTGTAGGTGTACGGTTATTGTTCCTAGTTAAGGAAATTCCTAGGAAACTCTATTCTAAGGACAACAAAAAGAGAATCTGATCATAAAATCCTGTACTGAGCATGATTCAAAGGGAAAAAAATGAGCTACAGTGAAAGCCAGTTTGAGCTGGAAAGATTTGCACTTTTAAGAAAGCAGACATATGTAGTCACTTAGGAGGCTGTCTGATTACACGTTTTAAAACATCTGTCAGCACGGTCAGAAAGAAGGACCCATGCAAAATCCAGTGTTCTGATCCCAAGCACCGCAGAAGTTTGCTTGATTCTGAAGTCTCAGAATCTGCAGGAAGGGAAATGAATTCACAGGTTGACTACAGGTTGTTATTGCTTAAGTTGGGGAAAGCCTGGCAAGCCATTCCCGAAGCCAGTGACTCACTGGCCTGGACTGTGATACCTTAATGGAAACTGGAAACAGCCATAAAATGCACAGGCCCTGAAGGAGGAGTGCTGCCAGGAAGTCCCAAGCAGAAGACTCCAGAAAGCTGAGCTTAGTTCATGGCTGGACTAAGTACCGAAAGCTGAACCCTATTTCATTTAAAAACAAAATGACAAGAATGCCAGCCCCCCCCCCCCCAAAAAAAAAAATTCTCCATGGCAATTCCCTGCTGGAGAAGTTCCCATCTCTAAAATGAAAAAAAAAAAAAATAGTTCCTTCCTAACCTGCTGCGTTTGTTCGTCCTTTGAAGACATCATCATAACCTTTCCACTGCGGCTTCAGCTGGTAGGCATGAATGAATACCACAAATACCACCACGAGGCACATGAGAGGAACCAGCACAGCCGTGAAGAGAGCAGCATAGATGTTTGGAATGAAGCACCTGAAAGAGAGGAGGCAAGAAATAACTCAGACAAGCGCAAATCAAGACATATGTATACTTACATATATACCATATTTTCTCCTCATAGTTCATCCTTTCACGACTTTGCACTAGCTCTTCATATCTATATGCTGGCAAAAGTAAATTTTGTTCTGCCAGGTGTTTAGTCCCAGCACTCAGGAGGCAGAGGCAGGCAGATCTCTGTGAGTTCAAGGCCAGCCTGGTCTACAGAGTGAGTTCCAGGACAGCCAAGACTGTTACACAGAGAAACCCTGTCTCAAAAAAAAAAAAAAAGAAAAAAGAAAGAAAGAAAGAAAGAAAGAAAGAAAGAAAGAAAGAAAGAAAGAAAAAAAAAGTAAATTTTGTCTTAAGGAACTAAAGGTCTCATAGAGAAGAGGCTACACAGGTCTGTCTACAATTCTCTGAGGAGGTTCTGTGGTGAGTTCATCTATTGGGAAAATGAGAAAGTTTACAAATAAGTTTGCCAAATGAATATAACATTTACATCCTATGTACCTCAGAGATTCTGAGTATATGTATGTCATTTTAAAGGATGTATGGGAAGGCAGAGAGTCAGTAGAACTGGACTTCAGAATTTGTGTCATTTGAAGTCTAACACTGAAATTTGAATAACAGACTTTAGGAATATTTAGCCATTCTATGCCTTCATTTTTCTCTAAAATAAAAATTACAATGGCTTCCATAATAGAAGTCAATTATTAAAATTTACTGAGTTTACTAAACACCTAGAAAAATTTTCTTAGACTACTACTTCTAGACTTAAACAACATTTCTGTTTGTTTGTTTGGTTGGTTGGTTTGGTTTTTTGAGACAGAATTTCTCTGTGTTTAACTTACTTTCCCTAGCTCCATCTTCCTAAACATCCTCTGAGGAGCATGCTGGGATATGAAGGCTAGGGGATGGGAGGTGGTTCAGTTGGAAAAGTGAACACATGAAGACCTATCTGTGATCCTTGGCACACACATAAAGGATAGGTATGGTGCTATGTGCTTATAATCCCAGCCCTAGAAAGGACAAGACAAGAACAACCTAGGGCAAGATAACCAGCCAGCCTAGCCAACAAGAGAACCTGTCTCAAAAAAGAAGATGGATAGGTTTTGAGGAACAACACTCAAGGATGGCTACTGGTCTCCACAAGTGTACCCACTCATACATGAACATGCACACGCACATTCACTCAGTGCTTACCACAACGTTGAGGATTCTCCACCCTGGTATTGACACTACCTTGGTTTTGTGGTGTCTCAGTATCCTGTGAAATGGAAACCTTTCATCTTGGAGGGAAACTTCTTAAGACATTGAGAGTGTTTCTTTTTCTGCTCAACTTCCTTTGTTGTTTTTTGATGTATGATATTTGTATGCTTACATTATATTATAGCTATAGTAAACTTTGAAGGAAAGTCAAGGAAAACATATTTTTAGAAGAAAATCTCAAAATACCATGTTCCAATGAGTATATGGGGAACACAAATTGGATGTGGTATATTTTGGGGGAGGAATGAGAAGTGAGTGTGATCAGGGTACAGTGTGTGAAATTCCCAAATAATCAATAAGAATACTATGTTGGAAAAACAAACAAACAAGCATACACAATCTAGATAGTTGGCTGAGCACTCATTCTTGCAACCAGAGTAAACTGTCTCTACCAAAAGCTTAAACGCAGAAACTGGAGAGGGGGTTCAACAGTTGGAAGAATGTACTACACTACAGAGGACTCAAGTCTTGTTCCCGGCATCCTTGTTGGGCTTCTCACAACCACCTGTAACATTAGTGCCAGAGGATCCAGTGGCCTCTTCTGAGACCTTCTGATGTCTGTAGATGCCTACACTCCACTCCTTTTTTTTGGGGGGGAAGTCAACTTGACACAGGCTAGAGTTATCTGAGAAGAGGAAGCTCAAATGAGAAAAACACTCCATCAGATTGTTTGCAGGCAAGTCTCCAGGTCATCTTCTTGATTAGTGACTGATGTGGGTTATGCCACCCCTGAGCAGGTGGTGCTGGTTGTAGAAGAAAGCATGCTGAGCATCCTTGGGAGCAAGACAGTGAGGTCATTCTTCTGCAGCCTCTGCTCCAGTTCCTGCATCTAAGTTCCTGCTTGAGTTCCTTTCCTGACTTCCATTCATGAAAGGCGCTAACCTTTAGTGCACTAAATCCTTTCCTCCCCAAGTTGCTTTTGTTCATGGTATTTCACCAAACTAAGACACCTGCCCTGCTCCCACCCATACAGACACACATAAACAAAATAAAAAATAAACATTTATAAATAACAGCAAAGTTCAAACTCAGCTACATTGCTAAGTGCCTTACTCAAATGAACACAAACCACTAAATGGATGTAAATAAGACACATTTTAAGATGTTTCAGAACTTCTACATTCACAAAAGAATGCCAGGATGACGAATCTCCTTGTTTCAGAATTTAATTTGGGTACTACAAGCCAGAACCCTTCTGTCCCTGGCTTTATACAGTCAAACCTATTTCATCTAGGCCAAAGAGTTATGATTAAACAAAAACAGGCAAACATCAGTGGTTTGACACTAAACACATTTCTGTACTAAAAGCAGTGGTTTTTCTTCTTTTCATTTTTTTAAATGGGCTTCCAACAACTAGGGGCTGTTTTTCACTTGAATGACAAATCATAGCTGCGGAACCAGGTACTCATGAAGAACACCATATACATGGGTTTCACTGCCTTACTTTTACTTGAATATTGCCATCTCAGTTGAGCTTAGGAGTAATTTTTGAATATATTGTGGTTTGAGCTAGGTATATAAGCATTTCCTACAGAATGTCATGACATTGGTAGATGGAGAATGTAGTCCAACACCCACACTACCCAGTAGCAGCTGTGGGGTTCAGGAACTGGGAGAAGGGGGGTGAATGGCAATGGAGCCCACGCAGAATCCCGGGAATCACACTCTGGAGAGCAGACTCAAGGTTCAGATCTGACATTATTGTTCAGAGCATAAGCTTTTATATGACTGAAAGGCCAATGCTAGCCTCAAGCACCAATAGCAATCATTCAAGTTGGTGTAGCTATGAAGAAATGTGAGTGTGGGGGCAAGGTCACCTCAGGAGACTTCCATAAAGAAGAAGGAAGCAGTAACAGCCCTAGCCTCTGATCCATTTTGAGACTTCACTACTGTGCTAGGAGTCCCTAGTAGATTAACACTGTGTGCAGTGGATCAGGATCCTTTGAGGAGCCATAGGAGCCACTGACATTTCACTCGCCATTCCCTATGGGCCTCCATAGGCTTATCTCAACCCTCCAGCAGTCAGGGTCAGCCCTCTATTCGCAGAATTTCCTAATCCTTGGAAACTGAGCCCTGGATAACAGTGAACGTCTTGGTTCACAGGCAAAGTGGACCTCCAGAAGGTCAGAGGTAACTGAGCATGTCTATAGCATGTTTCAAGAGGAGAGAAGACTTGAGCAAGGGCCACTGCCCTGTGACATCTCCTTTGCTGGTCTCCTGCCTTGTGTAATTACTGTGATGGTTCATTAAGCTAAAGGGACAGAAAAGGGCAGCTGGGCATGGTGGCGCATGCCTTTAATCCCAGCACTCCAGAGGCAGAGGCAGGCAGATCTCTGTGAGTTCAAGGCTAGCCTGGTCTACAGAGTGAGTCCAGGACAGTCAGGGCTGTTACACAGAGAAACCCTGTCTTGAAAAACCTAAAAAAAAAAAAAGGGCACAGTCATAAAGATTTCCTTGTCTGCTTCTTCAGATCCCTGTCACACAGGACCTGACATGGTAAGCCCTGAGAGTGTACCACTTTTACCACCCACACCATCAATGTGGGCCTGGAATTTTAAGATCCAATTGGCAACTCCTACTGTCCACTCTAGCTGTGGTCTGCAGCATTTCAAGACCCTTCCCTTTTGCAAACATTTGTCCAGCTGTGACCTTATCCACCGCCCTCCAACACTCCAACAAAAACAAGGGCTTGCCTCATGAACTACTGATTATAGAATCCAGCAATTCTTCTGACACACAAGTATTTGCAAATGAAGCAGGGCTGAAAGGAGACATCCCCACACGCCCCCACCCCCCAACTGGGATGTTCTCCGTGGGACCCAGATTAGGCACAAAACATACCTAAACACCTGTTTTTACAGAGATATACTTTATTAACTGGAGGGGGGCCGAGGAGGGAGTTAAGTGGCTGGTTTCCAAGTTAGGCAGAGAACAGCAGCCAATGACCTAGCAGGTGTAATTTTTAAGAAGAGAAAAAGGGGGAGGTCTGTGTTAGAATGGACGAGGATGAGGTGATATTTTTGATTGGGCATGTTAATGAGGTGAACTAAAGGGAGCTTTTGATTGCCCTGCTTCAATAACTTCACAGCTGGGCCTTGGTAGTCAGCCTTACAAGCAACAAGTGGCCAAATAAGTCTTAGACCTTGATGCTGGCTTTATATGTAACCTAATGGTTTTAAGCAAGGTAGAGGGAATGGGAGAGAAGGCAAAGCCCACCAGAGCCGTATTTGGCAAGCTTGAGCTATCCAGAGTCCCTTCAAGGGCTGTAAGAGTAAATTCCACATGCAGACAGTAGAGAGGACGTGCCACTCATGTGATTCAGCCTTTGGGAAGGGTCTGGAGAAGACTAAGTCATTGCATATTACAAATTATAATGCAGTCTAAGTTTCTTGTCTTAAGGTCTTGTTTAACTTAAAAAATAAGCATTATTCTAATTTTCTGGTGGTATTATATAAGCAGAACTTTTATTGGAGTATAAGGAAATTTATAACATATATTTTAAAAGGGTAAAACATAAATGGACTCTGTCCAATTTTTTTAAAAAATAGTCATGCTAATCAGAATTTCTTCCTCTCTAGCAAAATAATAACTAAGTCCTGGTAGCTCTGAGTATTTGGTCACATGAAAGTGATATGAAGCAGTAGGAAACTTGTGAGTGTCATGGCAGAATATTCTCTGAAGTAAGCTAGGAACAAATTCTGGGGAAAAAATGGAATGGAAGGCTAAGGAAACTGAGAGCCCTACACACATCAGGGCATGACTAACATGCTGGCAACAATGGCTTTAAGAGATCTGGCAGAATCTAGGAAATTAGAAGAAGGCCATGTGGGCTTCCTTTCTTAAAAAGGATTAGCAAAGCATGTTTCTTAAAATTCCCAGTTCACCAGCTTCAAAGGACTCTAGTGTCCCTCTCTCTTGGGGCATTGAACACTCTTCTATGTTTTAGGTTTTTACAATCACTTAACTGTTTTTGGTATTCCCTTTTAAACTTTCATAGTTTTTCCCCCCTCTTATTATTAGACAATGCTAATGTTTCTTGTCAGGACTCCATTCTTTCATCTATTTTTAACCAGATGAAACACGTAAACACATCTCATTATTTTCAGATTTTCCCCTTCCAAGTTTCCCCGCAGCATTCAGAAAGCCTGGAGTCACTTTCTTCTTTAGTGAGGTTGTCACCTCCACCAGCAGCTCTTTATGATTTCTTAAATGTTTCTGCCTGTGTCACCTAAGTCAATTTTTGCAAACATGTATGTGTGTGGCATGTGTGGCTTGGATCGTCCACTTTATTTCTTTCTGTATGAAATCAGCTGTGACAGGGGTTCAGATGCAGTAGCATCATGAAGAGTCAGGCTTCTTAGAGTCATTGACCTTACTGAGAGGGGCACAGGGAACTCACTGTACTTAGGATTGAGGTTTGAGCTCATTTAAATGATATTTTAAAGAACAAGCTGACCTCAGCCAGCTGGGAAACTTGAAGACATCCAGCTGGCTGACATCTGGGTCACAGCTGATAGGTAATGAGACAGGATGTAGGAAATGTAAGTGTAATCAGTGTCTGTCTCCAAAGTCTGTACGAGAACTTCTGAGCATGTAAGTGATGCTCACAGGAGCATGGTCCACTCTCCTTGGGTAGCTCTCCTTAGCATCTTCAGAGATGGCATCTAGAGCAAAAGCCATATTTGTCCCCACCAACTTTTGCTTCTGAACGTGTGACTTCATACTGAAGCCTTATTGTATTTGGAAAGTGATGGGGATGGCCTGTCTGTTTAACTCTGTAAATTCACGGAAGGTATAATTAATCCAGAATAAGAATATTCAATATTCGATAAGAATAATTATCCTTCCTGAACACTTTTCTGTTTTGTACAAAAAATGAAGTACATCTGTTCACTGGCTTTATCAGGCAAAGAATAAAGATGTTATCCACCATGTAGATGCATATCATTTGTAAATAAAGTCCAAGTCAACATTTATGTTCTCAACATTTCTCTACATTTATGGCCAATTTATTTTCTTTCCAGAGATGAAGCTCTTATTTTGTGTACATTTTATTCACCTATGGATCTGTGCATGTAGGAATGCATATATTAATATGGATGTACCAATTTCCCAGGCCATCAGAAGACAGGAGAAAAGGATAAATAAAGTGCTATAAACACATTACATGTTTATTTCATCCCGTTTTTAGCCCTTGAAAAAGGAATAAATCTATGAAGGCTTAGAGTTAGGGGAAACAGTAGTTTAGATTTAAGTAGTTATAGGGAAAGAAAATTATTACTCTGGTTTTCTGTTGTAAAATATACAGTAATTTTTATAATCACCTTAATTCTAAAATGTATTTACTTAATGCTTAAGCTTTATTTGTTTTTGGTGGTTTCGTTAGTTTGTTTTTGGGTTTTTGAGACTGGATGTCTCTGTGAGGCTTCGACTGGCCTGGAACTTAGTATGCAGATCAGCCTGGCTTTGAACCCACAGAGATCCATCTTCCTCTGCCTCCTGAATGATGAGATTAGGGTCAATCATCGGCATGTTTGGCCCTTGGAGTTCCTTTGAGACAGAGTCTGACTGTGTGAACCATACTGGTTCAATACTCAGTATGTACCCTGAGCTATTTTCTTGTGTGTGATCCTTCTGTTTCGGCCTCTACAGTGCTGCAATTACACGTGGATATCCTCAAAGCTTGCAGAAAGTTTGACCTTTAAACCAAACTAATCTTAGCATTAAATTGCAGGTAAGCCTTACAAAGTGAAATGGATCATTGGGATAGTTTAGGGACCTAAGACAGCAAAGGAGAACAAAGCAGAGTATCTTCCTAAACTAAAATATTCACATAATTGAGATTATTTGAAATGTTAATTAGCCATTACCATTGCTAGTGTCATTACTATGCTCAAGATGGGATACTGTATCAATACATAGATTAGACACAAAACAACATAGCAATTACTAGCTTCAGCATCCCATTTAAGGACAGGAGCCATTTCTAAAGAATGTTTTACAGAGAGCTGTGTATAGTTAGACCCTTGTTTGTGTCCTAGAACTCTTTGAAAGCCACTCATTTAAAAGCATGTAGAGAGAATTCCGTATTTGTTCTTTGCTTAGCTCAATAAAAGTCCAACCAATATATCAGTATCAACAATATACTAGGAATGGAAGGGCTGAAAAAGCTGGCTACATTATGGTCCATTAAGGGGGTCATAACCACAACAGATGCACAGTGCTTCTGAAGCTGGTATCTTCCACCAGGAGTACCAGGAGCATCAACTGGAAGCGTGTGAAACATGTCAACACTCACCCCACACAGAGCTCCAACGTCAGAGCCTGTGTTTTCATGAGATCCCCATGTTTGTCTTCTCCATTCACTCCTCTCTTTTTACATGTATATATGGAGATAGGTGTGGATGTGGATATACAATAAAAGCTCAAGGAGTATTTAATGTGCCCCTAGCCCCTGGGACACGAAGGAGTTAAATATGGTCAACAAATTAATCATTACCTCTTTTTTGACAGAGCAGTGAAGGGACTGTGGAAGGCCAGGGATCTCAGAGCTATGGTGCTTCCAACAGCATGAAGAACCCAGAAGAAAAGCAGCAGGAAGAAGAGAAGCAGAGATTGTAAACTGAAAAGATGCAGACTGAACATTGTGACAGCAGAAAGAGTAAAGCCCACATTAAACTGTGAGCACATGAAAGACTTGCAGTGGTGGGGTGAGATGGCAAGGGTTACTGGGGCCTGGTGCATGCACAAGAAAACAATATTCATTTTTCCCACAGTTTCCCAGCTTCTGAAGGTGGTTCTCCATATGTGAGAAAGTTGGGGAGAGCATGTGAGTGAGGGGAGTATAGATATTTGTAACAATCCAGAAGTGAGAAACATATTTGAGAGACAGAATGCAGCCTGGATTCCAGGGGATAATTCTAGGCTGTTAGATCCCCCCCCCATTTTTTAGAACATCCACGCAAATGCCTAGGTTATGATTCTCTAACCATTTTCCTCTTTCTACATTTTAACTTACTTTGGTGGGATTTTATAAAGTAGTACAATGATCATACTTAAAACATAGCCAGTGATCAAGCAATAAAGAAAGAGGGACAGAATGTAATTATGTTGTTGTTGGTTTTTGAGAGAGGGTCTCACTCTGTAGCTCAGGCCTCCCTTGAACTCACAGCAACCCTCCTGCCTCAACCTTGATACAAGGATTTACACTAGAGCCTCCATACCAAGCTCACATAACATTTCTCTAAAGGACATTGCCCTTGTTGGAGGCAAAGGGATGTATCTGCCTTTAATTCCAGCACTTGGAAGTCTTAGGAAGAAAGCCTGTGAGCATGGGGCTGCTTGGACTAGAGTGAAACTCCAACTCAGAATAACATCAAATATAAATAATAAAATGAAATACAACACAAAAGGCATGGCTCTTGATTCATTGGTTCTACATCAGTGTGTCACGACCACTTGGGGTGTGTATATCAAACAACCCTTTCACAGGACCATATGTCTCCCAAGACCATAGAAAAACACAGATAGTTACATTACAGTTTATAACAGTAGCAAAATTACAGCTATGAAGTAGCAATGAAAATAGTTTTAGGGTTGGCGTCACCACAACATGAGGAACTGTATTAAGGGGTTGCAGAGTTAGGAAGTTTGAGAACCACCTCTCTCTTTTTTTTTTTCCTTTATTTTTTATTTCTTCAAGTTACATCTCAATCGCAGTCCGTTCCCTATTCCCCCTCCAATCCCACCCTCCCACCCTCAACCCCCCATCCTCTTTTTTTTTGTTTGTTTTAAGTTTAAGGTATATCTTATTTCCCCCTACAGTTTCCCCTTTCAGTCCAACAAATGGCTCTTTCTCTTATAATAACAAATACAATACAGTACAACAGAGGTAATTAGGCCACGGTTATGAGGGTTATATGGCTTAATGTACATTCCCAATGACCAGTCCATATGTATTTGGTACCTGACTTTAACATTCTACTATCTAAACATCTCCATGAGTTTAAAGGTCTATATCTGACTCAACATTCATACTAACTTGCAACACAATTTTAAAAGTATCTTCTTAGATCTATAACACTCTCTTGACTCCTAAACAACTCAAAATTTAATTATGAGACTCTAGCTATCTGTTCTTCAACCACCTCAGAGACCTGAGAGGGATAAATATATATGATTTTATAGGAAGTACAGGGCCTGCAACTTCCCAAACTAAGAAATGACATACCTGTGGCTGCCTGGACAGTTCCCATTTTCTCTCCATACATTACAGCATCAATCTTCAGTCATTTGGCCCCATTTCTCTGACAGACATTGATTGTAGAGCAGGGGTTATGAAGGACTTACCTATCCTGTCTTGGCAGAGCTAGGATGTCGACTTACCTGCTTCCAGGTTTTGTCCTTTTTGGACAGCATTCTGTCTACAGTTGGGGAAAGGGGCTTTTCCTACCAAGAGATAGGCTTGCGACTAATTCAATCATCTCCCACTGGAGATTCTTCGATGCTCATCTTCTACTTGGAGGAGAATAGGGGGTGCTGTCAGGAGTTGATATGTCTTGATATAAAAAAAATCTAAAGTTACGAAAACATCTTTGAATGCCATATTCTGCAGATCTCTTGAGGTTTTTGAAGAGGCCCTATCTATCTCTTATATTAGGGTAAGCAGGTGTTGCTTGTCTCTTAGCAGCTTTATTTCTGCTTAGCTTAGAAAGTAACTATAATAGGCTGTCATAGTACCTAACTGAATGACCGGCTTGCATAACCATTAGTTTGCAACCACCTCTCTTGATGAAGCAGAGGCACAGGAACACCTTGCCTCCCTTTATTTTGTGGCTAGTGTTGTTAGCTGCATTAAACAACCACCCCAGAAAGAAGGCAGAGAACCAAAGGGAAAAACTCGAGCTCATTTTAAAATGTGTAACATGTACTCATGTTTTCAGTATTTGGAAAGATCAAGGAAAGAAAGATAGGAATATATGTAATAGAACTGCCTACATCAGTCTCAATAAAAAAAGCAGAATATATATGTACAGATAGTTGCACAGATGTGTGATCGACTTGAAGCATTAACAGGTTAGAAGTAGTTGATAAAAATCAATCTGAAAACCAAGATGCTCTAAAAGGCTTTTCTTAAGGCACTCAGATTTGAGCAAACTGTCCCCTGACTGGGATGACAACAGAACAGAGCTTGCCAACTTTGCTCCAGATAGGTTCCAATGAATTAAGCCCCTTGAGAATTTCATCACGAAAAAGGTCAAGCTGACTTATTATTTTCCTGCATGTACTAACGCTCTATGTTCTCTCATAAAACCAAACAATTTGGCATTGGAAAATGTCATTGAACTAGAGCATTCAAAGGTTCCCTGCTGTTACCTCTTCTAACGAAGCCCCTGAATAGTCATGGTACTTTCTTATGCCCAATACTGGTAAAATGATAGGTCTTTATAACTTTGTGAAAAAGATTTAAAAAGGTGACTATGAAAATACAACATTAATATTGAAAATACCTATCTATCTCTATTATCTATTATCTATCTATGAATCTATCACCTATCCATCATCTATACCTATCCATCCATCCATCCATCCATCCATCCATCCATCCATCATCTTCTGTACATCTATCATCATCTATCATATGTCTATCTGTGTCTGCCTGCCTGCCTGCCTGCTTGCTTGTCTGTCTGTCTATCCACCCATCCATCTATCACATGCTCCTCTCCACCCCCCATCTGATTTCATAGGAAGTCTCTGGATAACAAATCTCTGTATTTGACACTCACATAGCCTTGTGTGAGTCTAAGTACACATTACATGGGTAGGGTATGGTAGTTTCTGATCTCAACAAATGCAATGACTTTTAGAATTTCAAATTTTTAAATCAATTTCCGTGTTTTTGTTTTTTGACATTAAATCTGGGATTTCAATTAACTCATTAAGGATGGCTTAGAAGAAATGGATCCATGTGGCATGTTATCAAAAATGTTATTTCCTTTTTCTGACAAAAAGTTTATAGTCTTTGGAGTGATCATTTTCAAATACTCTTATAAGAATCGTGTGTACACTTTTATTTATAGTCCATGAAAAACCTGAAAAAGTGTAACTGATCCTATAGTTCTAAGAGTGCCACTGTGGGCCACTAAATGACATATATGTTTGAGGAGAAAACTTCCTCGGAGTTAAGGTTGTTAACTTCTCAAAGAGGAAGAATCCTTTTATAGAAGGATAATTCAGGTCTTAATTAATTAGCAGATTTTATACACTAGCCCTTTGCATATTTGCTTTGGAATTTCTATTCATACTTTTTAAAATATAATTTTAAAACTCGATAATTTTTGACTATTGTCTAAGCCATCACATAGTCTACGTATTAGTCCTTATCAGAAGAATAAATCTGAAGTTATTTTCTTCCATTTAGTAGGGTGTCTTTCCACTGTGCTTCCCTTTGCTGTGTTGGAGCTATTCGACCTTTCCTTTAGTAGTTTCATAGTTTTGGGCTTTATATTTAAGGCTTATGACAATTTGAGTTGATTTTCCTCACTCATATTACATTAGAGGTTGGGTTCATTCTTTAGTTTCCCTAGAGACATCAACTGATCTTTTGAACTTATAAAACTCATGTAAGGCCATGCATTTTATTTGATTAGAGATATGATGAAGGCACACAGAAGGAACAGTAATACCAAATATTCTGCCATTTATAAACCCCCTTCCACTGATGCTCCCCTACCCCAAAAATTGGCCTTGGCCAAAAAATATTTTATGATAAGGAATGTGTTTTTGTCAACAGGATATTCCTACTATTTCCAAGTCCTGTAGTTTCAATAACAGGACTTTGGGGCAGTGAAACAAAATGAGAGCATCAGAGTAACACAGATTTCTAAGCATCCTCATGAATATATGATTAAAACACAATGGTTAAAAATCTACTTTAAAATTAAAGGATGTTTCTTCATGAACGTTCTTAATTACTTCTCTTTAAAAACATATCATGATCTAATATTAATTAAATAGTATTTACTGAAGTTCTCACTTAGGCTAACTCCTTAATCTTTTTTGTACATATGCCATTTGGGATTTTAAATTAGCAAATCCTCCTCAGGGTCAAGGTGACCCTGCCTGACTCATGGAATGGGAAAGTGGCATCTTATAGATCTAATTCCTGCTTGAAGAGGCTAACCTAACTGCTTTTACATTTGGTAGATGGACACCCAGGCATACATGTTCCTAGGCACTCTGAATGAAAGACAGAACCAAACAATGATTTCACAAAATGACAAAAAGAAAGCAGAGTCTTACAGCCGTGAACTGTGGCGCAGACAGTCCTGCCTTTAGACTCTGCCTACTGTTCAGTAGTTGTGTGATCACAGTAAGTGAGGCAGTAGCTCCGAGACTCCGAGCTTTGTCTTGGGGAATGTAATTACCTTTTCATAAGTTTGTTGGGAGGAATATTTGCAACGGTCAGAGAGGGTAGAAGATGTGAGAGCCAGAGGCAGTGGATGACCACAAGGAAGCACTGTTCCCTGGCCTTAGTAGAACTGTGGTTCATATGAAGTCACATGGCCAACTAGACCTGTACATGCCCAAGCCAGACCGGATGAAGCCAAGCATGAAGTGGGAAGAAGGGATGAAGTTTCACCCCATTCACAGAGCTGTTGGCAATTGTTAGCTACTGAGAGAGGAAGAGTCAATTTTCTCTAAGAATGTAGCCTTTGATAAGTCAATGGTGTTCCAGTGGAAGGCCACACATCCAAGAGTATTTGGACAAACAGGTCCTGATGGGGGGAAAAGACAAAAAGGACACACAGCTGGATGGGAAGGGAATGCGTGGCTCTGGGAGCAGCTGAGGGAGGGAGGAGGAATATGAGCAAAACAAGTTATATGAAAATTTCAAAGAACTAGAGTGCCATCTAAAGCTTTAGAACACTGTGATGTGTTTAATGAAGAATTGTTGAATAAACACAAAATAAACATATGCAAAAACGAAGTGCTTATCATAGTACTAACATGTGGAAAATTCAAGACAGACATTAACTTTCGTGTGGGATTTGATTACTTTGAGGATTCACTGTTGTATCCACTTATATCCAGAAACCATAACATAACTGCAATCACACTCCATTGTATATGGCACTCAAGTGTTTGGTTAATATTGTGTTTTTAACAGCAAGTGTGCTAGATGCTCTCTGACATGGTGCCTGGGACCTGGTGCCTCGTATGTCTTAGAAGCCCCTTATCAATGTCTTAAATGTGATCTCTATGTGTTATTTAAAAATAAAAATGTTAAATGTATATTTAAATCCCTGCTTAATTCTACCAGTGTCCTCCAAAACTGCCTATATTAATTTATAGATTTAAACTCACCAAAAGGTGAGAACATAATTAACTTTTTTATTATTTTGTTTTTAAGATTATAATATAATTACATCATTTCCCCTTCCTGTTCCTCCCTCCAAACCTTCTAATATACTCCTCCTAACTTTCTTTCAAATGCATGGCCTCTTATTGTGTTTCATTGATTGATATTTGATATTTGGCACTGGTTACTTAACTGGTCAGGAGTGTTCATGCTGGATACTCAGTTAAAGTATAGGTGAGGCCCATGGAATTTCAGGGGCTCTCCAACATAGCAAAGGTACTTGAGGGCAGGGCTTTTAGAAGTCATTAGGGAACAACACTCATGAGTGAATTATTATTCTTACAGAAGTAACCCCAGAGAGTTGCTTTTCTCTTTTTACCATGTTATAGTAATAAGAATACTGCCTAGAGCAGTGGTTCTCAACCCGTGAGTCACTACCCATTTGGCAGGTCCAAAGACCCTTTCACAGTGGTTGTCTAAGACCATTGGAAAACACAGGTATTTGCATTATGATTTTTAACAGTAGCAAAACTGCAGTTACGGAGTAGCAATGGAAGTAATTTTATGGTTGGGGTCACCACAACAAAAGGAACTGTGCTAAAGTGTTGCAGCACTAGGGGGATTGAGAACCACTGCCTAGATCTAGGAAGGGCACCTTTCCAGACTGTTGATGGTATGATTTTAGAATTCCCAGCCTCTAAAAGTAAGAGAAATGAATGTTTGCTGCTCAAGCAACCCAGTCTATGTTTTGCCTTAGTAGCTCAACCTGACAAAGCTCATTCCCTTCCTGTTGTTTTGATATCTGAGCAATGGCAAGTACACCTCTGTTGATAGTTTCCTCTGCTGCTTTCCTCTTCAGCACAGAGGTGATGAATCTTCCTTGGGTTTCTTTAGTATTTATATGAACTACTAAGGATCCTCAAGATGTTTATAAAGATATATATCCAACATAAAAAGTAAATTAAAAATGAGAGATACGAAGCAAAGAAATATAAACTAAGATGGAAGCAGGGGTGAGGTGCTAAAACTGCCAAATGTATTTATCCCACATTCATCTGGGTTTGCTCACCTGGGCAGTCCCTTCCCCACACCATGACACACAACTGTTTTCAATGTGAGAGAACCGTGGTTCCTGTGAGATATAATGGGCAATGTTCTTAATATCCTACTTGTGTAATATACAGTTCTGCTCTGAGGTTGCTGTTTGTTTAGTATAGCAACATATATAAGCATGCTAGTTGCTACTTTCTGTGTACAGCATCAGGTAATATACATTTCATGGCCTGGAAAGGATCAGCATTTGTGTATAGTGCATTAGAGTATAGTAACAAAGCTACCTGAGGTACCATGGGAACAACAAAAAGAATGTAGAGAAGGTGGATAGTGAAGTCAAAATTTCCAAGTAAAGAATGAAATAGAATTGACAAAAACATCTGTTTATTTAACAGCCTGCTATGAAAATGGGTTTGACAGTCTTGAGAATGCTTTATTCCCTTTCCCAGACAATGACAAAGAAAGCTTAACAGCTAAAAAAAAAAAAAAAAAGCTTTGTTTCCTGTTGGTTCAGGAATCATCTGTGGTACACATTTTAAAAGGGAAGCAAGGCTTAAGATTTTCAGGAAGATAATATAATTATGATTAATCTTTGTTCCTTAGGGACCATAAAACTTTCAAGGCCAAAGATTTGTATATGTGTATACTGAGATTGGAGGCAGAGGCCAAAACTAATAAACGCACAAAATTAAAATTTATGCCAGATTGGACAAAAGATACAAGAACTGTATAGTTTACTAATTTTAGAAAGAGAGCTTGGAGCGAAAGGCAACATCACTTTGCAACCTCCTCAGCTCAGCCTGCATGAAGGAAGATAGTCACAGAGGGAAGCCCGAGAGCTATTATACAAGGATTTCAAAAGAGTCAGACAATGTAGCCATCACAGCTCTATTAGGAAGGAAGTAGTTACCAAGCCAACACTCTCTTTTAGGACCCTTCAATCCAATGATGAAAAGACAAGATACAAAACATAGATCAAAACTGAGTGGAAGTCCTCAGGATGCACAGAAGGAAACTAGCTCCCTGCACCTCACTTCTACTTCCTTTTCTTAACCTCCAATGAATCAAACTTAGCAACCTAATAAAGCACTAACACATCACAAAAGTACCACACTGAACCACACCAATGACACAATATTGGGGGGGGGGCACATAAAAGACTTAGAGTATTTGTCAAATCTTAAAAAATACAGACTACTTTTAAACTATATCTCTAGTTTGGCATAACTTTCTTTAACAAGGCATGGACAAGTTAATACTCTAGATCTTGGTGCTAGACTTTCTTGACAACACATAGCAATATACTCATTGCTGTGCAATTATGTCATAAATAAATATGATAATTACTGTTCAATGTTATCAACAAAAGATAAAACACCACAACCCATTCAGGAAAAGTTGCTACAACAGAGCTTTGGGGATTATACTGTGCACTGCATTCTCTTTTTAGGAGAATGTTCAAAAGGAGGTAGCAGTTATTGGGCTATAATATAGGCACAAGTTGGATGGCTTGTTGTTTAATACCAACCCATTGATGATGTTAACATTTGCACTTGCTTAAAGCTACAAAAGGAAAGAGAAAGGGAAACTGGTAAGTTGTTCTGTAGTCTTGTAATAACCATTGTTAAATGAATAGTACCAAGATACTGATCAAATAAAGTTACATGCAATCTGCAGCCTACTGTTACCCTAACCCAGAGATGTTTCCTTAACTTAAGATTTTTTGATATTGAGACATGTCAGCTCCTGACAGCACCCCCCCCCCATTCTACTCCAAGTAGATGATGAGCATTGAAGAACTCTATTTAGAGATGGCTGTATTAGTGACAAGCTTGTCACTGGGCAAGAAAAACCCCTTGCTTCAACTGTAGACAGAATGCTGTCCAAAAGGACAAAACTTGGAAGCAGGTAAGTTGACAGCCTAGCTCTGCCAAGACAGGGTAGGCAAGTCCTTCATAAGTCCTGCTCTACAATTAATGTCTGTCAAAGATACTGGGCCAAAAGGCTGAAGATAGATGCTCTAACATTATAGAGAGAAATTGGAGACTGTCCAGGTAGCCAGTTGTCTGTCATTTCTTAGTTTTGGAAGCTGTTCACTCTGTATTTCCTGTTTGTTGAGATATATTTATCCTTCTAATGTCTCTGATGTGGTTGAAGACTAGATAATTATAGTCTCACAGTTAAATTTTAAATTGTTTAGGAATTAAAAGGATGTTCTAGGTCTATAGAACATATCTAGAAGATATTTTTTTTAGTTGGTAATGTAAGTTAGGATGGAAACTGAGTTAGGTATAGAACTTTAAACTCATTGAGATAGATAAATAATAGAATATTAATATCAATTGCCAAATATGTATGGACTGAACATTGGAAATGTATGTTATACATTATAATTTTCATAATTGTTGCCTAATTGCTTATTGTTTTGTATTATATATTGTTTTCAAAAAAGAGTCTTTTATTAGACTAAAAGGGGTAGCTGTTGGAAGGAAAAAGATATACCTTAATTAAAAAAAAAAAAGCAGATAGGAGGGTGATGGGGAAGAGGGTAGGAGGGTGGGACCAGGAGGGGAAGAAGGGAGGGGACTGTGATTGAGATGTAACTTGAAGAAATAAATAAATGTCGAAAAAAAAAAGATGTCTAGGATTAAGTTAGGCTTAGTAGTATTTTAGTCCTAGATATTCAGCTAGCTGAAGCAAAAGGATAGATTGAGCCAGGTACTTAAGGTTAACCTGAGCAAAAGAGTGAGACTGTGTCACCACACAATTTTAAGCAAAAAACAGAACAAAGCAATAACCATGGTGTCTGTGTGTGTCTTTTACAATAGCTTTCCATCTTTTGTATGAATACGTTCACAACCATTGATAAGATCACTTGCTAATTCATAAGACTCATTGCAGAAAATTCATTTGTTGTAAGAAAAAAAGGATATTGAACACAATTTTCAAAAATCGTATATAGTAAGGAATGCATTTAACTGGCATGTTCTTTTATGCATGTCCTTATATATGACTCGAAGTTCAAACACTCAGTTTTAAGATGGCATTTCTGGTTGATGCATGTGGGTGTTTCGATGTTGTATTCCATATGATCTATGAACTGTTGTGTTAGGTACTTTTTCTCAAAATCTTCTCAGACCATTCTTACGATAAATCCACAAAGCAAATGCCATTATGTCCAGTATTCAGCGCAGTGATCATTTATTGAACAGTAAGTGAAGGCCAGAGACTGATGAGCATATTCTATAGACACACTTCTTAGTTCTCTTTAATTTATCCTTGTACTTATCCACGTTATTAGAAGGACTATGAGAAATGAACCTTCTTCTTGGACTGCAGCTACTCTCTGATACACATACTTCAAAGATAATATGGCATTATCATTGTATACAAATAAATGTATACTGCATTGATGATAATGTGGCAGATGTGGAATCAGATAAGGTCACTATGAAATACTGGGGACAGATAATATTATGAGAGAAGTCAGAAGGAAAGAAAAAAGTCTTCTATTTAGGAACCAAATTGAGACTTGAGATTTTCTGTGACCCAATGGTGAACTAGACCACAGACGTCTTCCACAGGAGAGTTTATTAAGCCAGTGTTATTTTTATTTCTCCCAATATGCTGTTGTCACCAACAAACTAATGGTAGCCCCGAGATGACAAGCTACTATCCAAGGAACATCTCAAAAAATTCAGAAAAAGACATTCTCTACTTTATTCTGCAAACTTAAGGACTCTTATTATTACCATATGTACTCTTATTGCTATGGGAAATTGAGCAGCTGTGTCCTTAGTTCACTACCTGTAAGGTCTAGGGGAGGACAGCCAGAGCTAACCACTACCCCCACCAGCACTGGAGCACAAGATGTTGTTGGAGGAACAGGTGGGCTTGCCAGCTGATGTCTGTAGGTTTTTATGAGGGGCTTTAAAATTTTATATTATATTGTTCTGATGTTCAGTTTGTTCCTTTCTCTTAAAAAAAAAAAAACTCCCTTCAAAAATAATTAAGAGGCATAAGCGATTGATTTCCATACTTGTCTGAGGTTAACTTTTCTTTTATTTGAGTGCATTTTATTTAATTATAACTATCTTCACATCTCAGTGTTTGGCTAAGCAGAAGCTATTCATAACTACTCTGAGTGATTACTTGTGATGATTCTGAATGAACATTGAGGGTAACAGTTGTTAATATATGACTATTCTGTACATGCATGCATTTAATTAACTAGTTAATTTATTCCTTTTCTCAAATGAGCTACCTCATTCTAAGTAGGCCACCATGTGACAAGTTAGAAAATATTCCTTTTTTTTTTTTAATGCTTGACTGATTTCCTGGTGTCCCAAATGAGAAAAATCCTCTCAGCAAAGATTTTTATAACTTCTTCAATAGATGATCATAAGCTACCTTGTGAATTCTGAATCACCCTCGGAAAACACTGTGAAAAATATGAGCTGGAAGCAAACGGAAAGACCTACACAATCCATATTCTAAACAGTAGACGAGCCCAATGTCTACCTCCATGCTCCTCACACATCATCTCAGAAAGACATCTCAGGATTGTTAGTGCCCCAAACACCTACAGGCTCTAAAGATTTCAAGTATACAAAATACTAAATTATTTCATCACATAAAAACAATTTTACAAAACCTTTTAAAGGCTTTGCGTTTCTCCAAACTAATATACTTCCTACATTCTCTTACTCCAAAATGCTCACATAGTGTTAGAGGGAGGTTAGAGCATTATTGATAGGAACCAAATAGTTGAAAAGTTGAGGATATTTCATCTATAGATTACTATTAAGATTCATAGTGATAAGCCAGCGCCATCTTATATATACACTTTGTTAAAGGAGAAAGACTTACTAGTTTACCAAGAATTTTTAGAAAAGTCTTTAAAGCATAGTCCTCCCCCAAAAAATATATTTTCCTGGGGCCCAGGTTCAGTGAATAGCTTTTGCCTACACACACAGGGACTTTGGCTTGGTTCCCAGCATACTGATAAATAGCGGTTGATTCAGCTCAGTGATCTTTCTTGTTCTAAAATTAGTTTTTATTTCCTTGTTTTGTTTTTGTTCCTATTACAGAAAAGCAAAATGCACAACAAATGTTTTTTGCAATGTGAAAGCCACACTGATAAGCCTGGATATTTTAATTTGGTTATAACCTAGTTACCATTACTCATCTCGGAGTGGTACAACTGAATTGACCTCAGATAAAATAATCCTATGTTGGAATTAGAAAATTAGTGAAGAAACTAAAGCGTGCAACTTTTAGTGATTTTTACACTGAAAAAAGTAATTTTTTTTAAATGAAGGTTTGGTGATGAGCATGAGGCATCACTATCCAGCATGTTGATACAGAGACTGCACAAAGCTGTGTAACCCCATGTCTTTGAAGAGGTTGTATGTAAGACTTTCATGAGTAAAGGGCCTTAAGCAGGACAATCAGAGAGAGGGAGAACCAAAGAATAGAGAGGGGAGAGTTAAAATAATCCCTATCTTATTTTTCTATGGGTTAAGGGAAGAAGGGAAGAGAGGGATAGAGGGAGAGGGGAAGGGAGGAAGGAGAAGAGGAGGGAGAGGAGAAGAGGGGAGGAAGAGATGGGAGAGGGAAGGGTGTACAATTGTGTTACTGGCTGATAGTTTGGCATGCTGGTCTTGCAGCAAGCTAGAGGAAGTCCTTGGGTTGAGTAAACCTAAACTTTAAGAGTTTACTGGAGCAAAGTCTCACAGAAATATTTGTGGTGTATTGTGCAAGAGAGAGCTGGCATGAGATGACTCTAGTTGTTCCCAAAAGAACTTTCTAGAAGGGTTGAAAGTTTACAGCAGAGAGAGCCCGAGTTGCTAGAGACTACAAATATGAAGGGAATCTCTAGAAGATAGCTTCCAACTTATGACTGACAAAATAAATATGCCAGTATTTTCCTGCCTGCTTTTTCTATTAGGAAAACCAAAAATGAAGATTAGTTAACAGAACTAAATGGGGGGCGGTGCAGAGAAAATGAGGCAAATCCACAAGCTCATACTTCCTAAGTCCTACCCATGTGAACTGTCATGGATCACTACTCCTAGTAGTCAGCATTAACTGCCCTTGTTACCAGATGAGCGTATGTCTGAGGAATTATCCTTTAGTTTGTTGTGAGGATGTCAGGAAGCAAGTGTCTTAAATGGCACTCACAAACAGAGTTTCTTGAGGTTCATTAAGTACTTTCACACATCTGCTCTACCCTTTTATGTGGTTAGAGTGAATACCACTTTTTTTTTTTTAAGAACAAAGGTACTGTTTGTTGTGGAAATTGTCTACAGTTTTTTTAGTATGGAAACCCAAATACTAATCCTGAATGCTGACTTCTCAGATTAAGTATGAGATAACTGTACCATTATCAACAAAGAGTGATGAAGTCTAAGATAGGCCTTTTTTTACACTGAATTTTATTAAAATAGTGTGGTCTTAGATGCATCTGTTGTGTGGTTACTTGCCTAAGATTTCCATGAAATCCTTGCTGTATCATTATGAGACTCCAGTGTGTGTGTGCTTTCTGAAATAGCTTTTCAAAAACTAAATTCCAGTTTTAGTTTTTTTCTACTCTGCTCCATGCAAAGCATATTGATGCATGATAATGACTCCAGACATATTTGTTCCTTTACCTTGAAGGTACTAACATTCTGTATTATAATGAAATTTCAAAAGACAAAATCAATTTATTTTTTATTTGAAAAAAATCCAGAAATTACAGTATCAAAGCCATTGCAATTCTGGTGTGGAGGAAGAGGGCCTTTGTTTTTCTGATGTCCATATTTTTAAATAACTTGTTTAGATGAAAGAACCTTTATGTTCTTTTTCCCTCACATATGTTCCAGAGAAAAACGATAGTTCTCACAACTCATTGTTGAATGATGCAAAATTGAAGATGAGACATTCTTTTCTCAACTGCAATATGTGGGCCCTGAAGAAGGGAGCACAACTGTAAAATATCATTTCTTTACCAGTGGTAGAGGCCATTGTCTTTTTTTTTAGAAACAATTTAAATAAATAAAAATAAACAATTTAATTAAAAAGAAAAATTTAAGAAATATCTTACATCTTTTAAAATTATACCATTTTATCACATTGTTTAAAAGTATGTGTTTAGCTTTATTTATATTGGAAACAAAATTGTCATTGAGAAATCAAACTGAGAGGCCAGGGTTTGCTATGAATCACTCTTCTGTGTTGATTATGAGCTTTAGAGTTTCCCAATTCATTACAAACAGACCCTAAAACTAAAATCTAATTTGTTGAGGGGAAATAATGATTATTTTGGTACTCTGAGGAGTTCTGACAGAAACATTCAGGTAGCTGTAGGAATATATTAACACACATGCACACACACACACACACACACACACAAACACACACACATCTCCTCATAACAGTCTCTTCACTCATCAACAGCCTTCTACGTACATCATAGACACTGTTTGACTCTCAAGGCACAGTCCTACTTAAAAAACCACCCTGAGAGTATATTCTTTTTGAGATGGAGAAATAGAAGATTGAATAATGATGAAATGTTATATTTAGTAGCAGTTAAAACTATGTTTTAAAAAACAGAAAAGAGAATTCAAGAGGGAAGGTGAAGACTAAAGGATGATTCTATGAGGGGAGGGACTTGTGGAGATGTTATAAGAATGTACGACAGGAGCTGAGCTGGGAAAGTGGACATGGGCTCCCACACCTAACCAAGAAGCTGTCTGTAATTGATATCCACTCGGAAAGGGAAAATTCATTTACTCAACAGAGTCTCACTGGGCCTATAAACTACACTTGAATGTAGGCCCTGTACCTGGGAGTAGATGGCTGACACAAAGTGAACTCAATGGTATTTTTGTAGACTTTTTGTCTCATACTTCTTTGTTCAGGCACTCCTTTTTATGCCTTGTTGGTCTTTTGCTTGTGCATTTGGTTTCAGTTTTTTTTTTTTTTTTTTTTTTTTGTAGGCTTGTGGGGAATTCTTGGATGTGAGTTTCATTTTTTGTTTTTAAAGAGAGAGAAAGAAATGACTTGGATTTGAGTAAAGGGAGAGGCAAGGGGAGTCTAGGAGGAGTTGGTGGAGTGGAAAACCATGATCAGAATATATTGCCTGAAAAGGGGTTTTAATAAAAGAAAGTAAAAAGGAATGAGTGAATGAGCATTCCACAGGTAAAGGACAGCAAGTACAAAGGCTCTGAGACAGGGAGCTCTACAAAAATCCCCAAGCATGCCGAGCACTCTGCAGTCACATGGGACACCTTGTTTAATCAATAATATTGGAAAGGGAAATATGAGCATCAGCGTCTTTGCTTTGCTGGTGGAGGAAGCCAGGGCACAGAGGTGAGAGACTTGTTCAGGCATTACTGGGATCTGATTCCAAGCAGGATATCTGTCTTGAGTCCCTCCTCTCTCTGTTGCAGATACTGCGTCTTTCAACAAGGAAGGGCAGATATTTTCACAATACTGATCCTACTGATCCACCAGTATGGGAGATCTTTTATCGTTGGGAGTCCTTCTTCAATGTCTCAAAGTTTTTACTATACAAATCTTTCACTTCCTTAGTTAGATTTATTCCAAAATATATTTTTGAAACCTGAATGGGATTTTTGTCCTTTGATTTCTTTCTCAGTGTGGTTTTTGTTTGAATATATGAAAGCTATTGATTTTGTGTGTTACTTTTGTATCTTGCTAAGTTACTGAACGTGTTATCAGATATAAGAGTTTTCTGGTGGATTCTTTAGGATCTTTTATGTATAGAATCTGACAATTGACTAGGGATACTTTGACTTCTTTTTCTTTTTCTATCCCCTTTATCTCCTTCACTTCTCTCTCTGCTATAGCTAAAACTTCAAGCATTATGGTGAGCAGAAGTGGAGCGAATGGACACAGCAGAGCAGCTGCTTATATTAACTCACAGTTGTTGCAGAAAAATGCACGAAATCTGTGTGAGCCCATGCCAGACCAAATCCCAGCATGGAGATGGGACTTGGGCACAACTCTTACCCCAAGCCACATAGATATTTGCAAATATTAACTACTTGGGAAGGGAGAGATGGTTTTCTCTAAGAATTCCTAGAATGACAGACTTCTCAAACCCAGACATCTAGATGCTAACATAAAAACATAATCATTAACAGCCAGGACAACATGTCTCTACTGCAGTCCACCAACCCTACTACATTAGGCCCTGAGAAATTCAATAGAGCGGAAGCACAAGACAAAGACTTTGAAATAGACATATGTGTGTGTGTGTGTGTGTGTGTGTGTGTGTGTGTGTCTGAAGCTCTAAAAGAGGAAGTGAATACACTCCTTAAAGAAATTCATGGAAAGCATAAGCAAACAGTAGAATGAAAAAAAAAAACAAAAATAAAAAAATGTTCAAGACGTGCAAGTGGAAATAGAATCAATAAAGAAAACCCAAACTGAGGGAAAACTGGAAATGAAAAATTTAGGAACTCAAACAGGAAACTCAGAGCAGCCTCACCAACACCAACAATACAAGAGATAGAAGAAAGAATCTCAGACACCATAGAAGAAATGGATAGCTCATAAGAATTACATATGACTTCCCCAGATGGTGGGGAGCAGGAAATCGCAGATTCACACTGAACTGTGAAGAAAGCAACCATACAAGACTCAGACTGCTACTGAGCAAACACTGAGAAAAATGCTTGGGATTTCCATTTGCCCAAACTATAGTTTGTTTGTTCTCTTTAGAAAGGGGGGGGAAATCTAGAAATCAAATTTTAAGGACCCCAGTAAAGAATTGGAATACAACAGTGGGTCCTTTCAGCATCGAGTCGCATGACAGCCATCATGGAGGCTGCATTCTGGGGTGCCTCCCATTTATGGGTCCACAAGGGCGAGTTTGTTAAAGCCCTGACATACATCATTTTATGACTGCAAAATGGAAACAAGACCAAGATTGTTTCCTAATGTGTAGGGTATTATTTTTTAAAGGCCGTTATTTTTAAAATGCTGAAATTTTATTCAGCTTAAATTACTCTAATTTAATGTTTAGAGATATCTTTCTGAAACTGGATTTGCTGAAGTCCCAAATGTATATTGCTTAAGCAATATAAGACTTGTTTGGATATACAAGGTGGCAGACATGCCTCCTCCTATTCATACAAACAGCTCTTGCCTAACAATAAGTGAATAGGTGTTGAATTTTATGTATATTTAGTATAGACACAATATTAAGTATATTGTGATGGTTATTAAAATTCATTAAAAACAATGAGACCAACTTTTAAAGTCATTATTTAAAATAAAAGGTTTTATGAAAAAAAAACAGTGTATTAAGTACTCAATTGATTTCAAACAGATACATGTGGGGTTCAGTGAGAGCTTTGAACTGAATAAATCTGAACATTCTCCTGGGTTTACTGGTACCTGATACATAGTGCTAAGACTATAAGCACATTAGCAAAAAGTACTAAAAGTATAAAGCTTAAAATATGTCTGCAGTCCTTAACTAGTACCTACATTTCTTCATCCTTAAAATTACTTAAAATGAAGAGCAGGTTGTAGCCATAGTTCCCTAGTTTATGTGAAGATATTGGGAAAATAAATATACTAAACAATTATGCATGTATTTAATGTCACATATTTAATTTGTTTTCAAAGCATCATTAAAAAGAAAAAGGCTAACAATCTCCCAGCCCTTAGGTCTCTCTGTGTCGCCCAGGGTAGACAACAATTTATAAGCCCCCTGCTTCAGAGTTTTGGGATTACAGGCATGTGTCACCACACCCAGTTCAATGAAGTCTCTCGATGGAATTCACCAAGTGAAGTTAATATTCATAAGATATGGCCTCAGAAAACTTTCCTTAGATTCAAAACAGTTTTCAGTTTTAAGTAAGTTTTAGGTAGTCCAGTTTCTATAATAAAGAACATATTTTACATTAAGTGAGTCATTTAACTAGCTCACCTTGAATCTATAATTATCATGTAAGTTATATGATGACAGAAGGGAATGTCGGGTAGAAGAGGGACCTTACATTTCTTTCTTTCTTTTTTTTTTTAACTAAATGCAAAGCTCAAGTAATGGGTTCCATTAGGGCATTTTAAACACAGGTGCCATTTTCCAGAGGTTTTAATCAGCCTTTTCATTCTCTGTCCTTCCTCACTGGATTCAGTACTGATTCTGTTCAGAAAGGTGCTGTGTGTGTGTGATTTTTATTCAGTATAACATGGTATTTATTAACCGTGTATTTCATGATTACTGCTAAAACAAACTGTTAGTTGATGGTAATGGTTGAAGACCAGTGAATCAGCTTATTCAAAAGTTACATATAACTGGAAATTACAGCCATACATCGCACTGGCATTGTCTTTTACTTGGAAGAATAGCACGTCTAGCTTCCATTCACTGAGAAAACGATAGCTGGGAAGTTGGCAGCCAAAGAGTCTGCTGTGGATGAAGACAATGCTGGGAGAGTAAAACATTTGGTAGATTCCCAAATAGATTATGTTCCCAGATAATGAGCAATTGCATGTATACACTAGTGATCATCAACATAATTCACTCAGCAAATGTTTTAGACTCCATTAAACTTTGTCTTCTGAGATGTAGATTTGTTCAACATGCAATTTCCATCCATGAAGCCTGTGAGTCTTTTAACCTATCACTCTGTTCGAAGTAGTACAATGCACCCCAACAGTAACAACTATAGAATAGATTCTATTTTTGATGATCCTACAGTGAGTTTGAAATTCATTCTATTATCTCATTATTAACACTTTCATCCAAGAAAGGACCCATCTCTAATACAAATATATCACATGCCAGCTTGAATTTCTTTTCTTTTTTCTTGAGTACAGATGCTCAGATTTAAAAAATCCTGATTTTCAGCAGGAAGTCATTTTAAGAGAACAACGTCCCATCCCC